>JABFOW010000063.1:0-17709 GCA_022817725.1 Archaeoteleia sp. ZL-2020 | reverse complement strand
AATAGTAGGAACCCGCGAAAAAAAGTTCATGTCATACCTGGTCATTCATGCATTTTGTCCATGCCTGACCTTGTCTGACCATGTTGTAACATATCTACTAGCAAAAGATATCTCTACGATATCTCAAAGATAAATAAAGTAAAAAAAAACGAAAAAAAATTGTTAGTACTTGAAGTTCAAACGTTGACAGAGGTTGTAAGTTAAGTATACCCTACAGTCTGATATCAATACGACGACCGCTCTGGCCAAGCGGTTAAGTGTTCTGCGTCATGATTTGATGATGTCGGGTTCAAGAACGGTTGGCGACACATTTTTTTTGTTTTTTTTTACTTTATTTACGTATTTATTATATTATATTTATACGTAAAATGAAAAACAGTTTATTTAATATTTTTAAATAGGGATTCTATATTTTACACAAATAAGAATATTAAATAATTTTTTTAAAATTTTAATTGTAAATATAACATAATTAATACGCAAATAAAGTAAAAAAGCATAAATTTTCGCCGCAAACCATTCTTGAACACGGCATCTTAATGCTATGAAGCAATTCACTCAACTACAAATGGCGGGAAATTTTGGCGCCTGTTTATGTTTATACTGTGCAAACATTTCAATTTCTACGTTTCTGTAATTAAACGTATAGACAATATAATGATTTGCCGTTTTCTGATACCGAGCAACCTTCGCACGAGAGTGCGAAACAGATAGACGTTATTTAAAAGCATCACCATTCACCACCTTGGAAATAATCGAACTAGATATATTACAGCCACCTGGTGGTTCAGTTCAACTTGGAGACATTAGTTAGGCGTTTTTTGAATTGAAATGTCACCTCCCTACCTTGGACCTACGCTGATTTCAGCGCCTTCTAATGAGTTTGTATAAAATTAATATTTATAGTTAATAGATGTGCCACTAGAGGTGTTTCAGAAGCAAGTTACGTTCAAATAAGCCAAAAGATGTTATTGTTAAGAGTAAAATAAGAAATTTGTCATCAGAAAGTACCCACGTAGAAATTAACAATCGGCCCAGCGTTGGCCCAGTACGGGCTACCGTTGGCCGACTGTCGGTAGCCGTTGACAAATGGTTGGCATGAAACTCGGGTGGACTCTGGCTCAGTACTGGCACCTAACGGTCGGCAACCGACGTTCGCCCAGTACTGGGCCAGTACTGGCGCCAACCAACAAAATAAAAATATTTTGTTGGTTGTACGGCTCAAAAAGTTTTTTTGAGACGTAACTTTTCTTTAACCGGTTCAAGGTATAGTAGGGTAGGCCGGGGCATAAAGTGTCATTTTGGACATTTATTGCTCTGAATTATAAAATAATCACTTCACAACGATTCTGCTATCCGCAACGTTGTATAGGCGGACAATCGCACGTTGCAGCAACGTTGCAGCAACGTCCCAAATTTTGAATTGCAACGTTGCTGCAACGTCACGGTTCTATGGGGAATGTGATTAAATATATTATTATTTTCACCATTTTCGAAAAATAGTGGATTTATGAAACAATAACAGTAGAAGAAAAGTGTGACACGAAATATATCATAATTAAAATGTTAAGAAACGAGAAGTGAAAGACAAATGGAAAGTGCAATAGTAATGCATAATTATTATATTCAAATACAAAACGAACACGTGGTTACATGATTGTGTACATATTATATAAGTTATCATATCTTATGATTTACGGTTGAGAACGTTGCCCTTCAACTAGCCTCTTTGCGTCAATGTGTGTTTCCGTGTCACTAAAATGACCACTATCAAAACAGATGTCAATTAGTGCGGCTGTGTTTGGTTCATAGGTCTTTCTGCGCACATGGTTTTCCACAAACATTATGTTGAAACAATTTTTATTGAACATGGATGTGAGAGTGGGAATTCAAATCACATTTGTGACGAAATAATTTCCCACAAACCTTACATTGAAACGGTTTCTCTCCAGTATGAATGCGTACATGTATATTCAAATGATTTTCTTGAGTAAATAATTTTCCACAAACCTTACACTGATACGGTTTTTTTTAAATATGAATGCGTATATGGTTATCCAAATGAGTTTTTTGAGAAAATGCTTTTCTACAAATATTGCACTGAAAAGGTTTTTCACCAGTATGACTGCGTATATGAACATCCAAACTACATTTTTGAGCAAATGCTTTTCCACAAAAATTGCACTGATACGGTTTTTTTTTAATATGAAAGCGTATATGGATATCTAAATGACTTTTTCCAGTAAATGCTTTTTCACAATAACTGCACTGAAAAGGTTTTTCACCAGTATGACTGCGTATATGGATATCCAAACTACATTTTTGAGTAAATGCTTTTCCACAAAAATTGCACAGAAACGGTTTTTCACCAGTATGACTGCGTATATGGACATCCAAACTATATTTTTGAGAAAATGCTTTTCCACAAAAATGGCACAGAAATGGTTTTTCTCCAGTATGACTGCGTATATGGATATCCAAATGACTTTTATGAGCAAATGCTTTTTCACAAAAGTTGCACTGAAACGGATTTTCTTTATTATGGCTGCGAACGTGGTCTCTGAATGTAGCATTTCTTTGTGGGAACGACTTGAAGCAGATCAAACAATAGTATAGTTTATGAGCACTAATGTGCTTTTTAAGTAAATGCTTTTTCACAAATATCATGTCGCATACATGACACGGATAAAATTTAACAATTAAATGATATTTAGAGTGTTCAATCAGGCGTTGTTGCGTTGGGTAGCTTTTGTCGCAATATGCACATTTATAAGGCCACGTATCGGGGTGAGTCGTTAAATGTATAATGAAATTGGACCGTCCTACAATTTCAGACTCACAACTTGCGCATATAAACACGCGACGTATCGGTATATTATGTTCAAGATTTTGTGGGAAGATGTAATCTGCATTCAATTGTGGTATGTCTGTAACAGAATATTTATACCCGACAGTGTAAATGTTTAATAATAAAATGTTCTCACTCTTTTTATTAATATTCACTCACCCGCCATTTTAATTTGATGTCTGAAAACTGACTTCGTGAATTAAAATATGAGTAGATTCAATCGTACACCAAAATTTGTACTATACGAATTGTTCAATTTCAGAAATGTTTTTTCCAATTATGTCAACATTTCTTTAAAATTAGAATAATACTGTTAGGAATCTTACAAATATTTTAGTTTTAACGTAACTTCAGAGGAAACTGATATTATGCAATTGTTGTCACACAGATCTGCGTCTCATTTTTAAAACGACCACTACAATGTAAGGTGGTGAAATTAATTCACAGAAGATAATGAGCTATTGATTAACCAATAAAAATCTATTTCATATATGAGATAATTTTTACACAATGACTGCGAAAAATGTATGAATGATTAATATTGTCATCGGAAACATTACTATTTTTCATAGTGAACTAATGATTTAACGTTTATTCTGCTATATTTCACAACATTTATAGAAGTAATTACTATGTAAGGATGAGAAAAATTACTATCTGTTAATATTAAAATTCGTAACTTCGTAAATTTGACGCATAAATTATAGAAAAAATTAGTAGAAAAGATAAGAAATATTAGACGCTTTAATTGGAAACGTAGTAGGTAGATGGCGTTATATACTAGATTGTATGGTATAAATTCATATGCTAGATATGTAATTTTTCTTATGTAACTTAGTAAACCAAATGACGGTCGTTTAGATTAACGACTTGGTGTTCGGTTTTGTGTCTACAAGTTCCCGAGTTCGATCCTCGATAAGTGTGTTAAAATTTCAAAGATAATTTATGTTAAGAGTGTATGAGATTGTCAATGTAGTGTTAAAGGAGAAGTGAGAATTAACCATGAAAGTATCAACATTGTGTTTTATTATTTTTTTACTTACCTAAGAATTCCTATGTCGTAATAATAAAAATAAAATCTTATCTAATCAAAAATAACGGTATTTCAGGCAAAAAAAAGTGTGTTTATAAACAATTTTATAAATATGAAGGTTACGATTTTTTTTTTGCCTGAAATACCGTTATTTTTGATTAGATTTACTATTACAGGCAATCGATAATTATTATATAAAATCTTATGTTGGACACTGTCATATAATTCCGTTATATCCTGAATATGCTATACAAAAATAGAAATTCATCCTACTGAACTTTTAATAATTTATATAAAATTTCTCTCAGTATAGGTATATTATTGTAAGACTATTAAAAGATATAACACGTTTTTAATTTTAAGGAAAAAATGTTAAGTTATCGCAACGGCAATTGCAGCCGATATCAGCCGATGTAACATAAGTTACACGTTCTAGAAACGTGACAAAGGCGAAAATTCGCACGTTCCTGCAAAGTTACACAAACGTCCCGAAAATTGCTGCAACGCTACAACAACGGAAATTTCCAAAAATTGGGACGTTACAGCAACGTTGCACGAATGTTCCGGTTATGTCAAGGAACCGGAACAGACATAATATGAATTTTTTAATGTTCGCTTCTGCATCGTCGCAGAAATTTGTCATGGATCGTTCCGTCAATTTGTCAAAATTTGTCGATAAAAAATGTCTTATAAGTACTTAAAATATTTGAAAAGTTCCTGCAACGTTCGCAAAGTTACTGAAACATTTCGAAAAGTTCCAAATTCACAGGAAGGTTCCGGAACGTTTCATCTACGTTTCTGGAACGTATTGGATCTGTTTGGGGGCTAAACATACACTCAGTATATGATTATATTTAGGGTGAAAATAATTATTTTGTATTGCTTTTCTGCGATGAAAATGTTTATTTTTCATAATACTGTTTTATTTCATATATAATAATTCCTAGTATAATTATTGTATTTAAAAAGATCAACACCGATGATATACACCAAATAACTACCTATACGAAAAACTGACGTTTAATTGACGTCAACAAACGTTATATCACGAAACGCTGTGACATCAAAAAAGGCATGAATATTACGAAGTAGCTTAGTCGAATGTATGTTTATTAATGTCTTTCTTGACGTTTATAATACGTATCTCAGGCAGACATTTAAACATAAATTTTACGTCAATTTGACATAGATTCTTCGTAATATTGATATACTTTTTACATCACAAAGTCCCGCGATTTACCTTTTTTAACGTCACATAAATGTAAATGTTCCGTAATGGTAATGACATGAATGCGAATGAGGATACTTTTAGGAGCGTATGACACACAGTACAATTGAATCATTATATTAATGATGGAAACGTAAGAACGGAGCAGCCCTTACAAAAATAAAAACAATAGTTGTTTCACATTTCAGTCAGTACTCAGTCATATCGTAACATTACGGTAAAATGTATTTTAATCTATATGAATTGTATAGCCTAATTGTATAACAACTAAACTAAGATTAAACATAAAACTATTTCTTAAAATTAACATGATTATTTCAAGTAAACTTACATAGACACGTATTAGCTAACACATTTTTATATACTAAGCTAAAATGAATATTCATTTCATTACTACATTTTTATGTGTATACATATTTAATAATATTTGATGTAACGCCTTTATATTAATTTTCATATAAACTAAATGCTAGGAAAAATGTAACGCAATTTTAAATTAATTTACTATTTTTCAGGAAGTTCATGACCCAAACAATGTAAAAACAGGTGTCCATATTATAATACGTTCTACGTTGCAGCATTATTTATAATTAACATGATAAACTCTGTTATTAAAATAGATAATTATAGTAAAACATTTTTGTTTAAATTATTTTTTCATCTTTTTACGATATCTGTCAGATGCCGTTTTCGTTTGAATCGCTCCGAGTGCCCGGACAGCATCTCCATATCTTTTTGATGTAATGAAATGCTATGAGATCACTCGGAAAGCATCGATCGAAAATGGTATTATTTTCAGTTATATCTAAACGATTCATTCTCTTCTCCTAAATCACATAAAAGGTTAAAACTACTTGTTTTGATATTAATTGTTTGATATACACAGATACGTATATTATGACTTTTGATCAGATATGTTTATAAAATTTACTTTGTTTAGATCTCCAATTATTGAGTTATATATTTGTCATGATATTTTTCAAGATCAAAAAGGTGGTGTATTAATACACAATTTCTTTTAATATAAATATTTTAATAATTATCAGATGCAAACAAAATTATTTCAAACTTTGCAGCTTAGAATTGTTTTAAAATTGTTTCTCGTTTTCATGTATAAAATAGTACACCTGCAAAAGTGGTACAAATTTTACAATTCTAAGCCTCTAAATCATTTTCCGTTTGTTGAATACAGTTACTGTGTGATGAAGCAATTGCCATAATACTACTTTTTGCATTTCATAATTAAAGAACTGTTCATATTAACCTTTAATACTGGAAATATTTTCTGCTAAAACATTTCTGTCTGTACTTATTTGCTTCTTCAATTTAAAAATATTTTTATAGGTAATTTTTGGTTGACGTACCAGTTTTAACCGTCAGAGGGACAGCATAACTTTTCTTATACATTGCGTATGGCGCCGAAATATTAAGTGTGCAATCCAGTCATCTACCTTATTCAGATAATACATAATATCTCTTCCCAATAATTGCATTGCACATAGGGAAGCAATTAAAAACTAGATTACGTCAATTAATTTTTAATTTTCGAGTATTTAATAAAAGATTATTAGAAATTCCAATCAGAAACTGAATGTAATGAAAAGTAAAACACGCTAATATCGATAAATACAGTATATAATTGCAGTTATAAACGAATATAAATGTTAAAACTGGTAAAAAAAAATCAACAAGTAGATATTAATTGTTGATTTCAAGGTCGGTAAATTGTGTTTGCGTTAAGATGTGATCTCCTTAAAACTGTTTTCGAACCGTTACCAAAACTGGATATATGATCCTATATATAACTATTGCTGCATTTAAATTTGACTACAATGAAGTGAATTTTGGATTACTTTTATTTCGTACACATTTCCTTATATCTAAAGTACCAAACTGTTTTAATGGTGTAGTGTTAAAAGTAACCCGAACGTAAAAAACTACTGAATGAGTAATGATCAGTACTGGATTCCAGTATTGCTCACTATTGCAATACAAATACACTAGCTGACAGTATATGTAATCGACTTCTTCTATATATTGTAAATGCATAATCCATTGGCACTTTTTAAGATTATGCACGTCTCCGTAGTGACCCTCTGAATGCTATTGGATTCAATAGTTATCAGTGGTTCTCAATAGTGACCACTACTAGAGGCCAATAGTGGTCACTAGTGGCTGGGTTATTTTTTGGTAATGGAATGTTACATACGATTATAATAAATAGGTATAAAAAATAAAGACATGCTTTGACGAATAATAATGAAAAATACGTTGAATTTATACAATTTCATTACAAATTATATAAATTACATTATAAAAATGAAATGACCGAGCCAGTCTAATATGTGTAAGACGAATCTATTTTAGTTGTAGATTATAACATTTTCAATTGAAACACTCCTAAGTGTTTCACATTCCTAAGTGTCTCTTCACAGTATTATCACTATCTTTATCCATTTTATGTCATTAGATAGAGACAAAGATGCTCGCAGACCACGCATAAACTCAATAAAATCAATACCAACGTTAGAAATAAATTATTCTCAAAATATTTTGTCGTCGCAAACTTATTATATTTGTCGTTTTATTTTGTTTCGCGTACAATTCTGTATATATTGTCTAATAGTAACATGTACTGTTTGTTATAAAACGAGAATCTTCATTTAGGTTACGAACGTTCTCGATTCGACACTATCTTTCTTTATATTTAAAAATAAATAGAGCGTTCCTACACCGATAATATCGATCTCTTCCTTGCAATAACATTGCATTGCAATTCTTGTGTATATTCATCCGTATATAAATATTCTTCCATTTTCAGTTCTGATAGCATTTTCAGGAATATTTTTAAACTTATATTTCTGTAAACATTTAAAATGTGTAACACGAGTATTTGGCACATTTAACATTCATTATACGTTTTACGCTAGTGATAAATTTTTTTATGCTATATTTAATACGTAAGACACATTATGATCTTGTCCGTGTTATTACGGTTTATAATTTGCAAAATTATAAGTCAAATGAACAATATACCGTCAAAAGAATTATATTTTTCGATAGAAAAATACACGTTCACGTTTTATAAGACTTTTGATATTGTCGTATAAAAAATAAAACTGATGTTATAGATATGTTTTATGATTGTCGTTTAAAAAGATCTTTCTGGAATTAAACTTTCAAAATGTATGACCTTGTGATTTAATTTTGAAATTAAAGTGTTTGAAATATATATATATATATATATATTTCCAATGCGCATCTACTCTTGCGCTTTCTTAAGTTTGAAGATATTCAACTCAAATTATGGAATATTATAGTAATCTAATTTTGACCTTCAAGGAACTATAATAAATAAATAAAAGTCTTTAAAATATGCTTTTATTCATTTTATTAACAATCAGCGACGTTTCGGCAATGATCGTTGCCATTATCAAGCTAAAAAATACATTTCAAATAATATTAATGAAAGAAAATTACATAATATATGAAATAACTAATAATATTTTTCCTCAAAAAGTATACAATTCAGAAAAAAATAGTTTAAAAATAAATGTAAGTTACATACCATAGTTTCAGATAGATAAGAAAATTCATCAAATTAAAAATATAAAATAGTAGTCATTAAAATATGATATATAAAAATAACTTAGTATAAAACAATATGACATAATAAATATAATATATGATAATAAATAAAATACATAATGACTAGATAAGGCGAAGTAAGAATGACTGTTATCAAACATAAAGTAAACGTTGTATCGTATAAGGCAATGTAGCCAACATTAAGTTATTATACAAAGAAAAAAATATATATGGCGCGTAAAAATTTGAAAATATATAGTGGTCAAACAAAAAAATAAAAATAAAAATATAAAGTGTTTATTATGAAAAAAATCTATTATAATTTTTATTTAGTTTATCTAAATCAGTTTGTAAATTTAAACAATATTTTTGTTCTTCTTTTTAGTGAAGCATTTCTGAAAACTTTCTTTTATGTAAATTATTTTCTTGATCTAATAATTTAATATCATTAAAATTGATTTTATGAGAATTTTCTAAAGTATGTTTGGTTAGTACAGTTTTAATAATTTTCGAATTATGGAAGACAAATGCATAAATATATATTACTTACTATTAAATTAATAATTTTAAAAACAAGTTATCAAACTAAGTTAATAAGTTACAATGAAAGCTTAATATAGACAAAAATATAAAATAAGTAACCTTATTATAAATACCTCAACATGGAGCGAAGGTTTACGTTCTTAATTTAAATTTCTTTTACTCTGAATACATAATTTTACTATAAATTTAATTTTGTATTACTAATATTGTATGTACAAATTAATTTTAGTTTTCTTAAACCCATATAAATAGGGCTGTTTTAAAATATTTTAATAATTCCATTATATGGTGACATATAAAAGTAAAGATTTTAACTAAGTACACATTTGTTCGCTAGATGTCTCAGCATATAAAGAGATCAGAAATATAAAATGGCGTCTTACGCTTATAAACCTCACCATACGTGATTAAAGATAGCGCCAAATTGGCTTCCTTGCATTCTGAGACATCTAGGGTTACTATGGGAATTAAGGAGATACTGTCATTTCATGCTACAGAATTTCACGTTCTCATAAAACTGATGATTGAATAACAATGGTTATTGTAGATTATTATGTAATATAGGATTCATCTAAAGTAGAAAACAAATTTGATAAACGCAAAAGAACGAATAAAAAATCTCATAAAATAACGTAATTATAAACAACCAAAAACGTAAATTGTATCACATTCAACCAAAGATGACAAATGCTTTGTTAATGAGGTTATGTATGGGAAACGTTCCTAATGGCAACAAATGAAAATATTTTATTCAATAAAATGTAATATTAATTTTAGCAAAAAATCTACATATATCAATAACATGTTGTTGCTGAATCAAAAACTGTCATCCAGCATCTTCAAAGTTGCTATTCTAACTACAATTTGTACTATCCTACATCAGCAATTTAATTGCTGGTTCAGCAACAAATTTCGTGCTGGTATATCATCACAATTTCGTTAATATGATGAAACACTGAGTAACACAAAATATTTGGTTACAATAAACTGCGTGTTTTTTCGTGAGTGTATACATATATGGTAAAAATTTGTAATAAATGTGGTAAAAGGCGTTATATAATCTAACTATCTCGCGATTCCCATAATCGTGGTAAACTGTACCGTACAAGGGCGCCAATTATGATTAATCACCAAATTAATTATAAAATTGAAGTGAGGAATATGAAAGGCCAATAGTTGGCAACAGATAAGCCAATATATTATTTTCTAAAATATAAAATAAAATAAAATGCTTAAATAGAGTTCTATAAATTTTAAATATTTCGAAAAATCATGAAATTGTGAAACAATAAAAAATAGAACAAAAATATGAAAGAAAAAATGTTAGAAATAGAATAATAGGGCATTTTATAAAAATGTAGTAGTAATGTATAATTGTTATATTCAAATTCAAAAAGAACATGTGAATACATAATTGTATAAATATTAAATACATTTTGATATCTTATGGTTTACGGTTGAACACGTCGTCCTTCGACTAGTCTCTTTTTGTCAATTTGTGTTTCCATGTCACTAAAACGACCACAATTTTCGACGAACATTACATCAAAGCAGATTTCAATTAGCGCGGCTGTGTATCGCTAATAGATCTTTCTGCACACATGGTTTTCCACAAACATTATGTTAAAACAATTTTTTTTTACATTGAAAAGGTTCTATTTTACAACACATTTATATCGAATTACATGTATTTTTACACGCATATTTACTATAAAATCGATTTAATCTAATCTAACGTAACACAGATAAAACGCCAGGACATGAAGGCAAACTCGGAACGCTACAGGTTTCAGCCGCACGTGCTATAGGAGCTATAAGCTGTCGTCTGTGTAAGCTATCCGTATCTTTCCGAAGCAGCTCATAGACTAAATAGGATTTTGCGGACATCGCCGTATTAGAAATCAGGCCTGAAGCGGAAGGGAAAAAATGGAGATCACAGAGTCCCATGACCTGGATTTGGATGAAGTGACTGGGGCTTCGGGGTCAATGAATGGCCCCGTGCAACCCGAAAGCCAATCACAAACCGCCACAGTCGGGTGATCCAGGGCAACCTCCAACATGCCAAGTGTGCAACAGCAGTCTTGTGCAGGAGGTTTATAATGGAAGACCTGGATGTGGCTTTGATCCAAGAACCATGGATCAACAAAAACTCAATTCTGGGCTTGAGCTCCACAGGTAAAGTATACTATAAAACCGGCGGAATCAGGCCAAGAGCCAGCATTTTATTTTTAAAAAATTGAAAACTTTTTACCTGCTCCAGTGTTATGCACAAACGACCTGGTTCGTTTGTGCATACCTGTACATACCTGTTCCCCAAGGAAGATCAAGGAAGAAAAATCCGACTGTGCTCACCATACCTTCTAGTGGACAAATGCAATCCAGCCATAAAGCTGGAGGAAAATGCCCACAAAAAGGCAAATCTACGGAAATTGTATCATACTCAACAGTATGAAAAATAAAGACATTGTCGATACGACCTTTGGGTGGGTAAATGCAATGTTATCTAACAGAATAGTAGGAACCCGCGAAAAAAAGTTCATGTCATACCTGGTCATTCATGCATTTTGTCCATGCCTGACCTTGTCTGACCATGTTGTAACATATCTACTAGCAAAAGATATCTCTACGATATCTCAACGATAAATAAAGTAAAAAAAACGAAAAAAATTGTTAGTACTTGAAGTTCAAACATTGACAGAGGTTGTAAGTTAAGTATACCCTACAGTCTGATATCAATACGACGACTGCTCTGGCCAATCACACACGGCGTTGGACGGCCGAAGTGAACGGTCGTGCGCGTGAAACAGCGCGCTAACTCAGTTCGTGTACAGTGGAAAGTTACGCAATTGTGCAAAAACAGCCAAGTGTAATGTCCACGGATAAAAGACAAGTAGGCTCAAGTATTAATAAACAAACAAAGTTCGTCACTAGTGAAAGTGAGACTATAGTTAAATCAAAAACGGAATTTTCCAAAGAGGAAAAAAAAACAAATACAGAAATTACTGGACAGTAATCAGTCATCAAAAAGTGCAACTTTAATAAGGCCGCTAATTGTCAAACCCAATAAGGGGGCATCAAAAATTAAAGACTCCTTGGTGTCCATGAGGATGGAAGTACCGAGGGTGATTAGGGTAAATAGCCAAGAATCATTAGCAGACATAAGTGGCCTTAACAATCGCGGGCCACCTAACAAAGCATCGGCGTACATGATGACGTCACCCTCGGCGGCGTCATTGGTGGCGACACCACTTCATGATGCGGAGCGGGGCTCCGGCGGCCGGGCATCGCTCACCACACGTCAATCAGAGGACTCAAACGAAGAATTGATCCAAAGATTAATAGATCAGATAAATGCTTCAAATAAACTAATTGAAGAGCTCCAGAAAAGAGACAGCGACACGAAGTCAAATCAACAATGGACTACTATCTCGAAAAAAAGGAAAAAAATCAACCAAGAAAATACAAGCAAGAATACAGAGCTAAACTCGGCTACCGGAATTGAGATAAGCAACTCATTCGAGGACTTGGCTGATGTCGAGATGGACGACGTCTCGCCGCTTCGCGGGTGTGATACCAAGGCATCAACCTCCCAAATTAGAAAAAGAAAAGGAGACGTAGATGACGGAAGGATTAATGCAACAAAGAAACCCAGTCAAAACCTTCAAGGCGAAGAGCTACGGCACCCAACTTACACATCAAAAGACACAACGAAAACAAATGTACCCCCAATCTTTATTTTCTGCCAAAATGTAAAAAATATGGTCAGTATATTGCGAGAGATTAATGTCAAAGAAAAAGAATTCATCTTCAAAAATTACAACACCGATAAATGTGCTCTTTACCTGAAATCGTCCGATCTTTTTCACGATGTCATAGCCTTATTAAAAGAAAAGAAAATCGATTTCTTTACGCGCTCCCTAAAGGAGGAGAGAGTATGCTCTCTCCTCTTGAAGGGCATATGTGGTGAATCAAATGCAGAAGAGATTAAAGAAGAAATAGAAAGCCTTAATTTACATAACGTTAAATTAAATAAAATAACTAAAATAAACACAAAAACTTTTTTTAAGGCCAATAGAGGATCGGACGCTTTCTTGGTCCAAATCTCGGGTGACAGCACCCTCGCTAATATTTTTAAAATAACGAGATTAGATAATCAAATAGTCAGATTTGAAAAAATAAGAAAAAAAGAGGCAACCCAGTGCAGAAACTGCCAAAGGGTGGGTCACGTAGCTAGGAATTGTAACAGAAAGTATAGATGTGTCAAGTGCCCTGGAGACCACGGGCCAGGTGAATGCGAAATAGCTAAAGATGAAAGCCATGATAATCAGTCAAAACCATTTTGTATTAATTGTGAACAGTTCGGACATCCAGCCTCATACAGAGGGTGTCCAAAGTTAGCGGAATTAGATAAAAAAATCAAAGCAAAACAAATTACCATCAAAATGAATCGCGTTGAAAAATTAACTAGAACCAATGTCCCCTTCAATCGCTTATCGAGACCAGCTAACATGCCGAATCCGCCCACGTGGGGGCCTCCCGGTGCCACTCACCCTAGCATAACACTGAGAAAAACGCAAAACCAACAACAAATACATTATAACACACAAGAATTTAACAGTAACTCAGAAAACGCAGGGCTTAACTTTAGAAAATTAGACGATATCCTTAACAATTTTAAACAGGAAATAATAGATGTAATGGTAAATCAAATAAACATAATAAGACAAGAAGTACAGGATAACGCTAAAAAGATAAACACAATATATACAAGTCTTAATATATCTCTTGAAAATGTCGAATAATAATCCGGTCCTAATAAATAATATCCCCGTAACCAATCTACAAAACATTAAACTAATATCCATAAACGTGAACTCTATTGCTAGGAATCAGAGAAGATACAGTCTTCTAAGATTCGTAAGCAAGCACAACCCAGATATCGTGCTAATCAACGAAACCAAACTTAACAAAAGAAATCATCTATCCTTTCAAAACTACTCCATAAGCAGAAATGACAGATATGATGCCAAGCAAGGTGGTGGAACTGCAATATTAATAAAAAAAAATATCAAGTATAATAAAATAGAACTATCAAACATGAATAAACTAAACATTTTAGAAACCTCAATCATTCGTCTTGACTTACAGAATAAACAAAAATTATTTATCATTTGTAGTTACACGCCGGGAAACACAAGATCCTGTTTCTCTAAAGATTTAAATATTATATTCAATGAATTAGAGTTTCATGATATAAATAATTGGTACGTGTTAGCGGGCGACCTGAATGCCAAGCACGCAAACTGGCTAAACACAACGCCCAATTCTGGAGGGACCTACCTCAAAAATTGGGTTGAAAAAAATAACGTAGAATTTAGAACTAAGCTCTTAGGCCCAGAAAGGCCTACATACCCAGCCGGTAACTCCTACCTTGATCTTGGTTTGATAGACGCAAGAATTAATGTAATTAACTTAAAAAACTGTCTAATAGAAGTACTTCCATATGACAGTGATCATAACGCCATATACCTTAAATTAAAACTTGAGAATATACAAGATATAACAATAGAAAAGAATTTGTCCGATAATAACCTACTATACAACAAAACTAACTGGCAAGAATTCTATAAAATAATAGATCGGAATAATTTCAAAATCCCAAACAACTACAACCTATCCAACGAAGAAATTGACCATTACCTTAAAAAAATGGATACAGTAATCATAGAAGCTATAAACGGATCAGTACCAGTAGTAAAAGATACTAACTCTGTAGATAAATATACGAACAAAAAAATAAAAAAACTTCACAAACAAAAAAGTAAACTCCTCACCTTCATATTTAAACATAACAACACACAAGGCTACAGAAATATAATCATACAGGCAAAAGAGGAACTTAAAATAATTAAATATGATTTAAACCAAGAATTTAATAGTGCCATAAATAAGCACTGGGAAAAAAAAATAAAAAATATCTCATTACACGACCACAAAAATATGTTTCCTAACATTAACAATATTTTCAGGAGAAAAGTGAAAGAACCTATCTCAGTTCTCAATATCAATACAGACGAAAAAGAACTACTCAACGCAGCTAATATAAAAACATCAAGGTGTAATACAGATAAAAACGGTAACTACATAATAACTAACTCAACAGACAAACTAAATCTCCTTGGAGCTCACTTTGCCTCAATTAATACACTACGTAAAAATCCCGACAATAATAAATTCTCCCAAATGGTCGAAAATAGTGAAAACAGAATTAAAAACGAAATCTCATATGAAAATAACAATAAAATAACCTTTACGAACTTTTCTCACCATTACACGGCAAATGACCCTAAATACGACGCAGATCCCAAATTTTTTTTTCCTAAAGCCCAGCCTAGAAGGAATTCTTAAAAAATTAAACAACAAAAATGCTGGTAATGATAGCATCCCAAACTTTATTTTAAAAAAAATTCCCCCAAAAATGATTCTCAACTTCACGATACTTTTTAACAACATATTAAATAACAATTACTATCCAGAAAGCTGGAAAATAGCCAAAGTGATACCTATCCTTAAAAAAAATAAAAACCCTGATAACCCAAATAGTTACCGCCCAATTAGCCTACTCCCTAACATAAGTAAGATATTCGAAATTCACATTAATATCCAACTCACACAATTTTGCCTTGATAGGAATATTATACCAGACATACAATTCGGATTTCGGTTCAAACACTCCACAGTGCATGCAATTGACAACCTAAATTAATTTATTTGTAAAGCGCTCAACACAGATTTCTTTGTGGGAGCGTGCCTCATAGACCTAGAGAAGGCGTTCGATTCAGTTTGGTTGAACGGACTCGTTTACAAACTAAACAAAAACGTGTTACCAGGTCACTTGACAAAAATGATATGGAGCATGATTCATAACAAGAAATTTTTTGTAAAAGATAATAAAAGCAGTTCCAAAATGTACGAAATAGAAAACGGCCTTCAGCAGGGCACAGTTAACTCGCCTGTGCTTTTTAATATCTTTACTGGCGAGCTTCTTAACCTATTTGGCCTGGTGGTGGATCCTCTGGTAAAGGCGATTGCCTTTGCGGATGATCTGATAGTGTGCACAGCTAACAGAAAACTTGAATGTGTACAAGAAGACCTTCAGATCCTATTCCTCAAATTGAAAACTTATTACAAAAACTGGCGACTAAAGGTTAATGACCTTAAATGTGAAACGATTCTGTTCAGGCCAAATCTAAACAAGGTACATAAAAAATACTGTAAAATATGGAAGAATTTTAAAATTCACAATGGCGATGGTAAAGACATACCACATAGAGAATTTGTTAGATACCTGGGTGTCCACCTCGATCAATCGTATAAATTCAACACCCACGCGAGAGTTCAATTGGAAAAAGCAAAAAAGGCATTCCTTAGTGCCAGTAAATTATTTTATTCGAAACATTTGAATGCTCGGGTCAAACTGGTCTGCTATATGCTTCTGGTGCGACCTATCCTTACTTATGCCTGCCCAGCCTGGTTCAACCTCGACCCTTCAGTAATGGAGAAAATACGGATTTTTGAAAGGAGATGTCTCCGAGCTTGCCTTGGATTTATCCGCACACCCGATTCAAATTACACTAAGTATTATTCAAACCAGATAATCTATAATAAAGCTAACATCCCAAGAGTTGACAACTTTATAATTAAATTAATAAGAAATCACATTGCAAACGCCTCCAAAATCTCCGAAAACAAAACAATAACAAAATTATATATAACGAAAGAAGATTATATAAAAAGGGCATTAAGGAAGGGGTACGTCCCACCTGAGGCATTTATTTACCTCGATAGAAAAGGCTACATCCAAGATAGTAACAATATCCCAATAATATACCATATTCACAGGCACGCATTAAACAAAATGATCATTTTTAACCCCAATAATATAGATCAGAATACCTTCAAATACTCCACGCTCATCCCTACTAGCGACAGTAAAGACAAATACGTAAATAACTTTAAAACATATTGGTGGAAGGATCTGACTAAACCTCTGCCGGGGTGGGCAACAGGTTGATCAGATCAATGCCTAGATAGAATACACTTAGGTTAAGTCTCAAATTTTTCTTTATACCCCGCGTAGTTTGTACATAGCGTAGTTGTACATAAGCTTTAGTATATAAGTATTTATTTAGTATCTAGCATTTATTTTGACTTAAAGACGTAGACTAGTTTTTCTTAAGATATTATATACTTTTTTCTAGTCCTGTAATAACAAAACATTACGGAATACATATATTAACGAACATATGATTACGAAACGTACTTAATGTTAAACATTAAACAATATACAAAATGAATGCGACTGCGAGCGCTCTATATTAAGCCACACAGCCCAATTCTAATTATCTAAGCCGTTATTGCGGGTTTCCACAATATTTTTATTCCGCATCTATGTATTTTACATTTGTA
>JABFOW010000062.1:0-17818 GCA_022817725.1 Archaeoteleia sp. ZL-2020 | reverse complement strand
AGGTTCTGATGGGGCATGTTCTTATTGAAAAAATATTTTTAATTTATACAAACATTACAATTCGAAACATTTATTGTAAAATACAATAAAGACGCGAGCACATAACTTAGCTTGGGGCAATACCTAGGAAGAACGTAAAAGAACGAGACATATAAACCTTATTCTTATTTATTGCTAGAATCGTTTGTAACTTAAGTCAAATAAGATGTATTCAATTCAATAGTTCGTTTGAACTTATTTATAATATTATAAGAGAAGTGCTTCTAATACAAAATGCAATAAATACCCAGCAAACGAAAGTCGATTAAAAAACATTCACTTTTTTAATGTTTTTTAATGAGCGATGTGGATCGCACAGCGGAACATAGAAGAACATTGAAAGACATTCATCACATAAATCTCGAAAAGAATGATTGATTGCGATTTACATATCATAAGTTGTAATGAGCGGTTGTAACATTAAAGCAAATAGGAATTCAAAATCATTTACACATTCAGAATCTTACCCATTCAAACTGATGCAGTTTGAATGTTTTTTAATTGTTTTTAATAATTTCTACAGTACTGAATGTTTTTCAATGTTTTTAAAATGATTTACTGAATGTTTTCTAATGAGCAAAGTGAACATTAGCTGATTTTGAATAATTTGTAATACTTTCTAACGCAATTCCCAGCAAACGAAAGTCGATTAAAAGGTATTAAATGTCTAAATCGCTCTTTAAAAAACATTTAAACTTATGCAGCTGAATGTTTTTCAATTGTTTTAAATTGACTTTGCATGAATTTAAATGTTTTGTAATTTTGAATTACTTTTACTTCCGTTTGCTAGGGAATCGATAAAATGTTGTGAAATATTCAAATCTTCCATTGAAAATGATTAATGCATTGCTTTGGATGTTGTTTTTGTTAAACTGTTGGATTTTGGTAATATACCGATTTTTCGCTGAATGTCGCTAGCAATTATGATTTCGGCACTACCGTAGGCAAAAGTGGACGCACTTTCTTGCGGTTATTACGCTTTCAGAATTTCGACTAAAACCGCATTATTTCGAGATAGTTATGCAAAAGTGGTATGTAGAATCTTCTAAAGATCTCCTATACCCAATCTACGAATGGATAAATTAAAAAGCTTGGGAAAGAAAATTATTGCAATTAAATTCAAAGTTTAGGTTGAACGTTTACTACAGCTGCTGCTACAACCAAAATATGATTAATACTTTGATCAGCTAAATGTAACTGCAGCCGCTATAGTAAACGATTTGTAAAGATTAATATGAAATTTAAATATTTTATTAAATACAATTTGTAATTTTAATATTCTGCTTCTCTTCTGCTCTTTTATTAATAACATAAATAAATGATGATACACTACAATCCATTTTAGTTTTAATCTGAATTACTGTATAAACTGTTCCTATCAAATTCTTCCTCTTCTACGTTATTTTCGTATTCTACACTTTCGTTTTCTTCGTTACATTCATATATGTCTGCGTTATTTTCATCGTTTGGTTGCTCCTGCTGTTCTCGTTCAGCAAATGCACCTTCTATTACATCAACATTTCCATTGAAGTCATTGTAATTCACATATTGCTGACCATCTGTTTCTTGTACCTGACCAGTTGATTCAATTCTTTCATTGTCATTGATATTCATATTTTCATCACTTTCATTGTTCTGTTCATTCAAATTGTCGATCGCTTCCTTATTCTGTGCACAATCTGTAAAAGATCAAATATTTACGGCATATAAAATTTTGTAATAATTCTGTAAATAAGCAATAAAAAGTCATAAGTGGCAATGAGTTATATTTGTACTTAAAACTTGTTTTTTCAAAGCTTTCCACTTACGTCGTTTCAATTGGCTGATTTTTTGTGACAGATAATATCTAACATTTTCAGTCTCTTTGTCTGCGTCCTCTTCTGATTTTTTCAACACTTTCGTCATCCAAAAGTAAAGAATATCTGAAAAATTCATTTTTTTCAAATTGTTATCTACCTCAAAATGTGAAATTAACTGCTTGAAAATATTATTTACCGACACAAACATGTTTCTATATCGTCAAAGATAAATAAATATGCAATTCTTAAAATATTTATATACAACTATTATTTGTAACAGTTGAACATTATGGCAAACTCCGAGAAAGTTTTACTGATACATATTTTCAGCCTTACTCGAAGAAGTGGACATAACTTATTATAATGTAATACAGTAATTATCAACATGTGTCAAATAAAAAAAACGTTACACAATTACATAGAGATAAATGTTTTAGTAACGTTTACAACAATGTATTGCATACTTGGAATGTACTTACGGTATCGTACAAATGTCAATAATATATGTATATTCTAACTGTACAATTCAATAAAGATTACTCGAGTGTTATTTCATCTGCCATGTAAAGGCGGTTTTTTAAACTCTTGGCGCGATTCGTTCTCGCGAATCTTGATATTGTAAACATTACAAGAAAATGTCTCTCAATCTGTTGTAGCCTTTCTATTATAATTATTTACTTTTTAGTAACTGTTGTAAGTAATTTTTCAATTAACAATGTGAATAGTAAAAAGAAGAAAGATTTCGTACTACAAACTACAACCTTATTATTGAGCGTTCTTGCAAAATAATACGTTTTTCCGTGCAACTATCGCGATATATTTGTACATCGCGTTACAGACCGTTGTACAGAAAAATGTAGATGAAAATAGGTGAAATACACATACGCATATACGACAAGATACAGAAATCGAAAATTTCTATATCTACACACAATAACGTTTATGGATATGTGACGATAGTAAAATGATCAGAATAGTCTGCTGTTTAAAAATATTTCAGAATAGCGATTCTTTTATTTCCTCTTGATGATTCTCAGTGCATTTTTGTAATACCAACCTTTTATAGCTCCAATTTTTAGAGGTTCTAGTCTATCTGTTGGAGCTTTGTCTTTATTCCTTTTATTTCTGTTGCTTCCTTTGCCCGTTATTGTACTGCTTAATAAACGTTTGTATCCAAATACTGGTATTGCTAGATTTTTTACAAATTGCGCGGGTCTTTTCACGTTGCTTAATGATAAAACGTATTGTTCATAGGCAATATAGCATCCTCTACCCAAATGGATCTGCAAACGTAATGCACAAATACTGAGTAAGTTAATACTTATTAAGTCGGTTCGCGATTTCCCGAAGGCAAAGCGTGCAGCAAAATTTTAGTACTAATACATGCCGAAAACTCATTTCAACAATGTTTGTGCAAATCTTAACTAAACTGCATGCGAAATTCTAATATTATATGTTCTATGTACTTTGATACTTCGTACATTATACGTCCATATGACTTATACTTTCTGTAACAAATAATGCAATGTTCACTATTTATCATCATTTCCTATACACTTATTTTCACTAGAACTTCTCATAAAAATGTGTAGTTCTCAAATTTAAATCTAAATGTTGTAAAAGTTGAATAATCTAATTCGTACCTTCCACTTGATATAGTTACAATGTTCTAATGCAATCGACCATTTCTCCAATATTTAGGACATGATTTACAATGAATACTTTGTAAACTTCAAATACAAATACCTCTTTATGATCCTCTGTTACGAATCCAGTCGCAGGCCATAAACCAGGTTGTGTTATGTTTCTAAAACCATTTTTCAGTGTTGCTGAAAAAATTATTAATTTCAATAATAAGTATCTAATAATTTATTAGCTATTAGTCAATATTTTCGAACATTGTATTCTCTCCATTGTCTTATTAATACGTATAACTTAAACGCATCGAGCATCGGACACTCGTATATATTTGTAATTTTCAAGTACGGAATGAACGAAATAGAACACAGTGCGCTGTCAAAGGTAATTTAGAGTTCTTTTGTCATCAGTTAGTGCATAAGTGAAATAATTGCAAAGAAAATAATACAGAGTAAAACTTCGAAAGAGATTTTCAGATAAACTCTGAAAAAGTCTGAAAGTCTTTCAAAAAAGTGCGAAAAAGTCGGACAATCTTAAGACCCTGATAGAACATAAGCGTAAAATTAACGTTAATTTAACGTTAAGAATATTATAATATCAACGTAAAAATAACGTGAATTAACGTTAAAATAATGTTAATTTACGTGATTTCGGTTAATTTGACGTTTTTTTTAGGTCCGAATGTCCGCACTTTTAGCATTAATTTAAAGTTACTTACAAATGCTAAATTATCGTTAGATAAACATAAAATTCACTTCCTTTTGTGGCAAAAATTTGTTTTTGCCACAAAGCGCAGAAAAATTTCTTTCACTTTTGCGCTTAATATGAGCTTCAAAAATGAAAAACTTAAAGAAATAAATATGTTGCAGTTTAGAAAAAATTTCGAATTTTTGCCTCAAAAGAAAGTTAATTCTACATCTTTTTAACGTTAATTTTGCATTTGTAAATAACCTTAAATAAATGTTAAAAGTGCGGACATTCGGACCTATAAATAACGTAAAATTAACCGAAATCACATTGATTAACGTTATTTTACCGTTAATTCACATTATTTTTACATTATTATAAAATTTTTAACGTAAGATTAACGATAATTTTAATTTTATGTTATATCCTTGGTGGGAAAAATTTTCTCTGTGATTTCTCTGTCGCACATCTGTCGTTTCTCTATCACTATAATTTTCTCTGGTGTTTCTCTGTGAGTCTCTGTCGTTACTCTGTGAGTCTCTGACGACAGATATTTGACAGAGAAAGGACAGAGATTTCTCTGTCTTTTTCCAATAAGCTTAAGAAACGACTCAGACTCACAGAAAAACAACAGAAGAATATTTCCACCAGGGATCCAGGGAGTTATTCAGACTTTTTCAGTACACGAATTTTTGACGTTGATTGAACGAATGTTTCTCTGAAAGAGTCTGAAATGTTCGAATTATAAAGGAAAGTCAGAGTTTTTCGAAAGTTTGTCAGTCATTTTTAGAAAAATATTTCCATCAGAGTAGTATTACTTTGTTACTCTGTACACTTATTTATAATTAGGTACTTAAACGCGATCTTTTTCTTCCGTTTTATGCCTTTTTCAACGCATTATCAGAGTATTATAATAACCAAATCATTTTATAAATTACATAAAATAAAAAAGCAACATTGGAAAGCGATTTGTCTTCTATGTGTAGTATTGTACTTTGTAAACAATTTTCGTCAATTGTGAATTAATATAATTACAATATTTGATTTACAAATTTCATTGTATCCGATATCCGGTACACTTCCTGCCCGATGCTTCATAGAAGCGTCCGATACTCGGTACATGCACAGTCCGATGCTCGGTAAAAACATTCGATACTCGGTCCAAATACATAGCTTCCATTTCTCATTAATATTTAAATACATTTTTATGTTTTTGCAGGAATAATGCAATATTTATATTAAAAGATAATTGATCTTGAAAAAAGTGCAATTAATATCTACGAAATTGAATTATTTTTCTTCCATATACGATAAAAACAGAAAACTGTTCTGAACCGTCCGATGCTCGGTACGTTTACCTTACATGATATATAAGATTTGTGTTACTACGTAAAAGACAACATTTTATTCTAACGTCGACCGTTTTGTTACTTTGTGGTTCGCGTTACGTAGCCGCAATCTTTTTTACACCTATACGACTAGCTAGAATTTAGTTTAGTCTAAGAGTACCCGCCCTGTAGATTTCTCGTTGAGCACCGATTCTCGAATCTTTTACGAGAATTTAAAGTCTAAAATGAAAAAAAAAATCGGTAGAGCTCTTTTTATGTAAAGTCGATCTTAGGATATTTTGCATTATATGCTGCAAATTGCGTAAAGAAATTATCTATCATTTAATACAAAGTTACTTTGCCCAGATCTTTATACAGCTTACCATATTTTTACACTGTACCACTGGTTTACGCTTCTGTACTCTAAATTATCCAAACAATGATACAAAACGGTCATTGTTTTAATTTATTTTCTGTACGTTGACTTGAATCGATTTTAACAAGCATCACTTGCAGGTTAAATTTAACAGTAATGCATATGACAGAGCAATGCATATGACAGAAATCGGTCCAAAGGAAAAAAAGCAGTTTTCACTCAAAGCAGAAACATTTCGGCACATATATGAGATGGTTTTATCACTGGCTCAAAACATTTTACTTTGTTGTTATAAACTTTGTTCAATTTCTTATTTGCCTGAAAGCACTGTTAATACAAAAATTATAAAATAATGATTTATAAAACACGGAACAAACTGACTTCAAGCGAAACAAAGTTAATTGTGTTGCACAATTTGCAGCATCAAGTTTAAAACATCTTACGAGAATTTAAAGTCTAAAATGACAACAAATCGGTAGAGCTCATTTTGTGTAAAGTCGATCTTAAGATATTATGCACTATATGCTGCAAATTGCGTAAAGAAATTATCTTTCATTTTAGGCTTTGAATTCTCTTAATGGAGTCTGAAATTCGATTCAACAAGAAATTCCCAGGAAGAATTTCTACGATCTCATAGTTCCCATTTCAGAATCTCAGTTCCTAAAAAGGCGTAGCAAAAATTCAGCATAAGTAGTCATAAGGAACATTTTTTCTGGACATTTGCAAGATGATTACCTTTCATTTTTCCAATTTCACGAACTGCCAAACGTTGCAGATCGTAATTCAGCTGTTCCAACGTATCATTCTTCGCGCGTAATTTTTCTGATTCAATCATATGTTGTTGATTTGTGTCAGAAGACGTTTTTTCGTACAATCGCAATTGCTTCTTCATATTACTTACTTCATTGCGCAGTACGTCAATTTCTATTTTAAAGTGGTTTTTTTCTTTTTTCAGATTTTCATTTTCCTTTTGTGTATTATCAACTTTACTTTGTAAGCATACAATTTGTCGATTGCATTTCTCATGTACCTGTGTACGCAAAGTTTTAAACAAGATTATTTTAATGCTCCTCCAAAACCATTAATCCCAAAATACAAATTATTCATATGCTCAGTTATCTGTATTTTTTTAAATATATGTTTACGATATGTTAAGTACTGTAAATTATTATATTACCACATTGATATTAATCGTCAGATCAGATTTAATGATACATCTTCCACTTAAATTATTATTGTTATTAGTAAGTCTACTTTGGCCATGAGTATCAACAATTGAATTTCTATTCACTTTTGAGAATAAATTTGAATTAGTCGTGATTTGTGGTTTTGGAACCATACTTTTTACATTCTTTGAATGTGCGGATAAGAAAGGAGTTTCTTTTATATTTGTTAGCCCACGTAACTTCTGCTCGGGCATCTTACGCCTTACATCATCCCGAACATTTTCCTGTTGCAGTGGTGGACTCACCTGCATAGTAAGATGCAATTTCATAAATTGTGTTCGTGTTGTCAATATTTGAAAAAAAAAACGAAGATAAGGCTAAGTTAAGAAATTAGAGGCAACGCAAATCAACGATTTCGCGTCGTGGACAGAATAAAAGTTATGCAAATAAAAACTCACTCATTAAAAAACTTATTCACAATATTTTTCACGTATGTACTAGCTACTAATGTATCGCTGCGTCAAAAAAATTCTGGAGAGTTTTTAATAATATTAAAACGTACCTTCACCTCACTAATGTGAATTTGTGCGACAGTCGTAGTGGTATTCATTTCATTGAAATGGTGTTCAGCAACATTGATTTTATCCTGATCATTGCCAAGACACTTCGCTTCATCTGTTATAACTGATCTTGAAGAATTGACCTTTGAATCAAGAACCTCTTTATTTACATTTACAGCATTTGCAGGTAACGCGGGAAGTACCTGTTCGTTTTCCAATATTGGTTGCACTTTATTCTCCTTCGGATTAAACTGCAAACAAAACTGAAATATATTACACAATCATAAAATAAAAATTTTATGTCTTGAATAAAAATGCATAAAAATGTTTTGCTGATTTAAAAATGATTCGTAGGTCTTTTTTACAGTGTGCACAACATATGAGTCATATAATACAAATGTATAATACACACGAAAAAAAGATGTATTTCATTCAAATAAGGCATGTTTTTGTCGGCGGGCTAATACATTTATTTGATTCAAGGAATATTTATTGGAACAAAATAAATATTCAATGAACTGAAATAAATTTTATTTTCACTAAATTTTTTTGTAGTTTTTCCGATTCAGAACAAAAACTTTAATATTGGTTTATAGTAGTCTAGTAAACGTTTAAATAAATCATTGCACAGAACACAATAAAAACGGAAATTAAGCTTTCAACAATCCGGTAAAACATGAAGATGACAACGATATCTGTTCACTGTTTGAACCGATTAAAATCTACAATCAAATAATATTTAAGGCGAAAACAATCAAATTAAAAAGCTAAAAATTAATAATAAACTATAAATTTTATTATTAATGTCTGTTTATATCTGTTCATTAATAAGACATAATAATTATAACAACTTATTTGTAAAGGAAACGATTATTTCATCGACAAAAGGAATATTTGCAAAATGCCTACGTGCTGCAAGAATGTAGCTTTATTATTATCCATCTGATTTCCTTGTTGCAGCAAAGAGTCTCCCTTTGTGACAGTAGACGTGCATTTAGTATTTGATTGCAACTTTAAACTTTTTGCAGCACTACTTTCTTCCTTGTTTCTTGGGTAATTTCGTTTGCGTACTTCAGTTATCCTTTTTTCCAATATATTGACTAAATTTTTTCCTTGATCTATGGCCTGTGTGTTATTGGAAACAGTAACGATATCAATATTTGCTTAAATCGTGATTTAGTTCACTGCACTTACTTTCGTTACAAGAACTATTTTGAATGAAAACAAGAAACTACATAATAATAATTCCGTATAGTTCATCATTAGTATTTTCGTTTTCAACACTTTGTATTCAAATTATTATCTTGTTTAAATTCTTTTTTTCATTAAAAACTACAATGCAACGTCATGGATGTACCTTTACTTTCTTTGTAGATTCTTCGTCAGTTATGTCTGACGGTGAGTCAATAAATTTCTGAGGTGGCACTACGAGACGTTGTTTTCTTATACGTAACTGTAATTCAGTTTCAGTTTCTGAAATTTTGCGTAAAATACAAAATAACAATAGAGTATTTCGCTTAATACACAGTTGCCTGCTGTTTGCATCATAGAGCTTATATAAATAGAGGTGCCTTGTTTGAATGTATTGTGTTGCCAGGAAGTAAAGGACAGCAATAATGGCATCTCCTTTTAGTGAATCCGGAAGTCTGTATCCTCGCAATGTTAAATATTTTATTTTCGGATTCACTGTGCGACAAAGAGGAATCCTACAAAATAGGTTTGTCTTTCTCTAACGGAGGTGAGCGTAATGGCCTGTACATGTGAATGGGAAGGCGCCTCTAGTAGTATAAGCTCTATGGTTTGCATATGCAAAGGAAGATTTTAACATCATGCTGTTGTCAATTTGTACATATTACGAAATGTTTATATAATTCTAATCAATAATGTTGTATAACTAAATATATGTATAATATTCAACTTGATCTTGTTCTTTCAACAGTAACATTTAAACGAAAATATTTTAATGTAAAAATGGTGTGTTATTATTTCCAGTAAACGGAAGTGTATTGAAACACATTGAAGTTTGAACTTTCGCATTAAATTTTCAGTTTTGAATGTAGTTAAATCGCATCGAACCGTATTGAAATTATTACTTCAATGCAAAAGTTAATTGACATAAAATACATTTAATGCGTTTCAATACACTTTCATATACCGGGTTCCTTTAATCAAATTGTTACTGCTAATTCTGTTTAAAAGAGAGAAAATGTGAAATAGATGACACAACATTTGTACAACATATATTATAAACTCTGCAAAGGGTAAATAGTACTGAAAAATTGGGAAATAATTTAGAATTGAAAGTAATCTTCTCACAAATTATTGTGTTTTTTAAATATATGTACTTTTTTTCTTTCTTATAAATAACCATGTCATAACATTAAGTGATGGAAGCAAAGAAGACACTACAAAGTAGCGTAAATTTAATATAAATTGATAATAATTTACAAGTACTATTGTACAATAATTAAAATTGTTTACATGAATCTCATTAATATCAATACTGTATTTCAACATTGTATAATATTTCTATAGATTTAAATGTAAATTGTCTTCAATTCATTGAATGATATAGCAAACTAAAAATTGGTTTCAAAATGCCAAATAGCTTAGTAAGGTACTTACTTTATGATATTCATATTTATTTATATAACTAATATATTATTATACATATTTCTGTTTTACATTGACTTATGTATTTTATTACAATAATCTCTCAAATAATATATGAAGTTGAAAATTCAAATGCTGGAAAATTAAATTTAAGTACAAAATACGTCAAAGATAACCTACCCAGCAAACGAAAGTCGATTAAAATTTATTAAACGTCGAAATCGCTCATTAAAAAACATTCAAACTAATGCAGTTAAAATGTTTTTAATATTCGTTAGTGTCTTTCAATCAGCGATTTAGACATTTAATAACTTTTAGTAGACTTTCGTTTGCTGGCTATTTTATTGTATTCAAAATAAATTTAGAACTTTGCCAAATTTTCTTTTGTTTACCTATGATTAACTTACTTGCTATAAATAATATCAAGCCAGACGCTTTAGATTCTCCATCTTTTATCCAGTACAACTTTTGATAATTAACATTTGTTTGATTGAAATGCATGATGTCGTCAGTGTGAACTATCCGAAGCATATTTTTTTTGTCCCTGTTGGGAAATCTGACATATGCCCACATTGTAAATCCTGTGTTACACAAAAAATTAGTATACGAAAAAATAAAGAAATCAATAATTATTAAATTACAACAATTTCTCCACTATACTGAGAAAACGATCTTGTAAGGCTAACAACGTATAGCTTAATGAAAAAATGTAGTAGTAAGTAGTAAGGTGCAAACGGGGCTATTAGAGATTATATTATTCGGTGGGTAAGGGGCCACTGTTGGGCCCAAATTAATGTTTCCAAATACAATTTTCAAATGTTTATTGCGAATTTTCATTCAGTGCGACAAAGTAAGGAAGTTTTGTTCCTGGATTTAAATTACATGAAAATTACACGAGAAAGTGCATTGTATTAATTATTTGTAAGTAATACGTTCAGTACAATGTATGCATTGACATACACGAAATTAAAAATTGAGTGCTTTACATTAAAGTAAATATATGTGAAATTGTACAATATTTCGATCATAATTGTATGAAATTCCTTACCTATATGTATGTATGTGTGACGAACTAAAACATAACCTCACTACCATAAAGAGACCTCATTCACTTTTCTATTTATTTTGTTAACAAATGTAGTTCATATACACTTTTACATCGGAATTAATCGCAATTGTAAAGCATGGATGCGCATGTAAAAATATTACTATTTAATTCCCATTGCAAATATAATGATGTTTTCGAAAATACCGGGTGATAGTAAACCGATGATTTATCGCGACAAAGTTTTATTGATTTAGTAATTATATCCACTTTATGAGTATTTTAATACACTTTAATGGATAGTGTTGTAAGTTTTAACAATGCCACATGAACCTAGTTTAGACTCACAGATCTTTCTAGCACTTTCTAGATCTTTCGTTGCTATGGCAATCTGTTGTGCGCATGGCGAATAGCGACAATTACAGACAAGAATAAGTTGAATGCGCATGCGCAGCTACTCTTTAGCATATCATCTATTCATGTGGCTAATTTATATTTTAACTTTTCCTGCGAAAGCGATTGTATACAAATTAGATAAAACTAACAACACTGTCATTGAATGCATATGACAATGCGTATGGCGTGCATATAGAAGCTAAATCGATAGTACTTTATCGCGATCGATGACCCGTTTACTACCACCCGGTACTTTCAAAAACGTCATTATATTTGCACTAGGAATTAAATCGTAATATTTGTACATACACCTCCATACTTTAAACTCGACAGTAGTTCCGATGGAATCAGATTTGTAAAAAAATAAATAGAAAAGTGGATGAGGTCACTTTATGGTAGTGAGGTTATGTTTTAGTTCATCACGTTGATCTATGTAAGTACTTTCATAAAATTATGATAAAAATATTGTACAATTACAAATGTATTTACTTAAATTCATATCAACCGATTTTAAACTTTGGGTACGTCAATGCATACATGTAAGTCAACGTATTATTGAGCAATGATCAATATAGTATACTTTGTCATGTAATTGTAGTGCAGTTTACTATGGAGGTTTGCAAGCGCAAATATTACAAAAGATTGCTAGATTCAACCACTACTTCATCTGTGAGTCGACAAACGAAGCGCCGCTGGAGAAATAAATGTAATGAAATGAACATGAAACACCACTTGCAACAGTCTTCAGGTAGTATTTATAATTCAAAGTATATTGATTTATTAGTTTGTTGGTCTGTGTATGCATTAATATAATTCTGTTTATTTGAAAACAATATTTGTATTAGTGTTTATAAATTGATTCTAAAAGGTCAAATAAAATTTTTCATAACTAGTAAAACAGTTATTATAGATACGATAATGTACAAAATATTGATGTTTAATAAATGATTTAATAAAAATGTCTTAGACGTTTCAACTTAAGTTTTTGAGGTCCTATCAAGAAAATATTAATGATTATAAAATTTTCAATAATGTAGTACATGTATAATAATAAATAATAAAATTGTCAAATGCAATGATAATAAATTTTGAATGTGATATATATATTTAAATTGACCAAATATATTACGAGAATTTTGCCCAATTAATTTGAATATATTTTTTAGTTTGTTAGTCTGTCTAGGCGTTAATGTAAATCTGTTTATATGTATTTTTTATATGTATTTATTAATATTTGAATTAGTGTATATAAATTGATTCTTTTTTAACATAATCATGAAACGTAATATTTTTACATTTAAGGTACATTTTTGGAAACAACAAAATGTTGTTACAGATTGAAATATGAGAAGCTATACTTTTTCATTAAATTCCCGTAAAATTTGCATAACTCTAATATGTGTAAAATGACATTGCTGATTTCATTATATAGAATTTTGTTTTTACTAAATGTATTAAAATTTTACTCTTAAGGTGATTCGTCACTGGCCAACGAATTTCAAATCGTCAGATTAACGCCAAAACCAGTTTTTCTTTAATTACGTGAATTTTAATTAGTATTTTTCAGCAAAACTACTTCGTTTATTACTTTGTAGTGTTTAAAAGATTTTAAGTCGATTTTGAAGTCCTTCAAATAATTTGACAAGGTGTCAACACTGAAACTGTAATTTTATTTACCATGTGGATGAGAAAATTACAGTTACAGTCTTGACACCTTATGAAATTATTTGACGAGACCCGGACTGGTTTTGGCGGGAATATGACGATTTGAACTAAGTTGGCGAGTGACGAATCATCTTAACATCATACTTCTATTGATTATATTGACCGAATAGTCATCTTTAATTGGGCTAAGACATTTTCTGTGCATTGCATTACAAATATTTCTATTGCATTTCACTGTAAATACAAAATTTTCTTCTACTGGTACAGATGAAGACAACATTCCCTTCACCTCTCATTTGAAAATGGATACAGAGTATGCAACTGAATGGTATATGGAGGATGATACAGCTACCGGAAACACACTTACTGGTGGATTACCTGCAACACATATTCCTCACACCTTTGAAGATACGAATGAAGAATGTAGACCGTTTATCGATAATAATGTAGTAACCGAGGAGGGTCATTCGTTCGATAGTCATGTCATAATGTTTCCTCAATCAAATTTGACAGTAAATGATGTTGTTGAGATTACAGTTACATACTGTTTAAGATTTAACACGACGAATTTAGGTAGAAAAATGCTTTTCGAGTTAATAAAAACATGTGCAGGTCCACTGTTCAAAAATGTATATATTTCAAATTACGCATTTAACAAAGTTTTTAACGAACCTGATGAATCAATTAAAATTCATTTCTATTGCTCGCAGTGTAACAAGGAATTGCTAGTTAGCAGTAAAAAAAAATTTATTGCACAAGACAAAATATGTGACAAATGTTACAGTAACAATAATTTGAATTTACAATGCTCAAATTATTTTCTGTCTATAGATATATCATATCAATTACATCATTTACTTAAAAATAAGGTAATTTTTAATGCGTTACTGGTAGCGAAGAAAGAAAAAGAAAACGAAAGTCAGATGCATTTGAAGGATATTAACGATGGTCTTTTGAGTAAAAAAATTAGGTCGCAGGAATCTGGTATTTTAACAATTAATTTTAATGTAGATGGTGCTCCGATGTTTCATAAATCTAAGCGAAATATGTGGCCAATTCAAATGCTTCTGAATGATTTACCTCCCAAAATAAGATTCAAAAACATATTATTGGGTGGTTTATTGATAGTCACGAAAGAACCTAAACCGGAGTTACTAAATGTATATATGAAATCATTTATCGAACAAATTAAAAATCTGCTAGAAAACGGTTTAGTGGTACGAAACCCCGATAATAATGAACAACACGTCATGAAATTTGCATTGTTATGTGGTTCTGTTGATTCGGTTGCACGACCTATTTTGCAAAATAGGATTCAATTTAATGGACATTATGGATGTAGTTATTGCTATCATTATGGTGAATATTTAGCTGGATCAATGAGGTACCCTTTAGAAGAAGAAACCACGTTAAGAACGCATGAATCTCATATACAAGACGTATCAATTAGAAAAGAATACAATTCTTTACTGCGATCTCGAGGTGTGAAGGGTGAATCGGTCTTATTAGAATTGCCCACATTCGATATAGTGTGGGGGTTTCCTTTCGATAACTTGCATACATTGTATTTGGGAGTAGTTAAATCGATGTATGAATTGTGGAAAGTATATTGTATTCAATCCGAGGGACGACCAGTAATAGATAATAGTAAAAGAAAAATAATAGATAATCGTTTAATTTCAATAAAACCCATTAGAGAATTACAAACGAAGCCTCAATCACTGTCGAATCCAGGTCTGCTAAAAGGTAAAGATTGGTATACCTGGTTATTCTATTATAGCATTCCTATATGCTTGGATCTGTTGCCGGTCAAAATTTTAGAGCATTATACTCTTTTAGTGAATAGCATGTTTACTCTCATGCAAGAATCTATATCAGAAAAAGAGTTGTGCAAATGCGAAGAAGATTTGTTAAAATTTGTTGGTTTATACGAAAGTATCTATGGAAAAGAATCCATAAAATTTAATACGCACTGCATATTACACGCTGTAGATTCTGTTAGACATACAGGTCAAACTTGGTGTACATCTACTTTTCCATATGAAGGAAATATTCATTTCTTAAAGATGCTAGTAAATGGTACAAAAGGAATCGATCAACAAATAGCAACAAAATCATTACAACTAGTTTCTTGTAATTCGTGGATTAGCAACTTACCTTCAAATGTTGTTAAGGAATATGGTGCTAAAGTTTTAGCTAAAAAAAGTGTGAACGTTATTGGAGTAGAATTTAAGAACATTTTGTATTGTAATGAATACGCTTCAAACACGAAATTCGTGAATGTAAACGAAAAATTGTATAAAAGGTGTATTTATGAAGGCAGGGTTTACACGAGCGTTAAGTATGAAATGTGTAAGAATTTTAATGATTCCGTTATTCAATTAGATTCAAACGCAATTTGTGAAATTCGAGCTATTGTACGAACTGAAGCAGGTTGTTATTTGTATGTTGAAGAATTTGACGTAAAGAATGTTAATGTTGGTGCCATTAGAGTGAAACACATATGGCAACTTATAAACAGAAAAGATAAATTGATTATTCCTTTGACCAGCTTATACAGAAAAGTTATTGTAATCAAAATTCCAGGAACAACTTACTTCACTGTTATGCCAAATAATATTTCTATCGATTAGTTTCTGCGAGAATAGTTAAAAACGTATATAATGTATAAAATATATTTATCTTGTACCCAGCAAGTAATTTCTTTAGCTAAATATTCGTATACTATATTTCTAACACGTATTCGTAGTATTAATTATTATTTATATCGTTTAAAAGCAAAAACTGTTTGCTGAGTTATGTTGGAAATGTTGCAAATATCGTGTAACACAACATTTTTCTATCGGGGTAATTACGTGATCTTCACAATTATATTTAAAAAATCAACTATTATAAAGTTAAATTAGTTATGTTTTGAAGTGGTGAATAAAATTAGAAGGTGACTATATTGAGACTGTTATTTATAACTTATACTTGTAGAATAACATTTGTATACATATATTTTTAGTACATGCATAAATAAAAGAATTTAAGACTATGGAATGACAATTTTTATTTCCCTTCCACACAGACCTTGTGCTTCAGTCTTGAGCCTTAAACGATTTCAGGATTTAAATAACGCAACCTAGGAACATATTAATCATTATATTTACGGTAATCAGGGTACATACTGGACAAAGTATAATTTTTTACCATATGAAATAGTGAATTTTATCAGAATATTAGGAAAAAATGCCAAATATGTGGGATGAATTCTTATTTTATATGGTAAAAATTATCTACTCAGTCCAGTATATGCCCTGATTACCATACGTACAGCAAATTATACAGTAACTTTTTTCTCAGTGAAGTATCAACCTTCTCTACATGTTAGATGCAAAATATACGTTTATTATCTATGTATGATACGGTTTGTACCTGTATATATTCACTATAGAATTGTTATATAGTTTGGGACATTTTTGCTTGATCTTGTTTATAAAAATAAGTTAATATTTAATAAAAAAAATGGAATATAAAAATAACAAATAAAATAAAAGTTGTGCAGCGCAGATTTTAGCACGATATCCTCACTCATACATTGTCTATGTAAGTACATATGTGGTTTATGTATGGACATATATGATTCATATATAGATCATGCGTAGATATGTTTCATATGTGGGTCAAATACATGCCACATATGAATCATTTTTACTGGGAATACTATTGAAATGTATTAGTCTTCCAAACAACATTCAAAATTATTGGGATCTTGTAGTTGAAACGTGCAGTTGGAACGATTAAAGTACATAGAACGTTTAATACGCATAGATAACATTAAATTACATTACTATAAGTATGAAATTAATAGTTCTTAATGATTTACTTCATGTGACATACAAAAATATTGCACCGTAAACATTCGTATGTCACGTAACATCATTAAAAACAATTGAATGAGTATTTCTCCGGAAGCTTATATACTCTTATTAAGACTCAACAACGTTTAATGTTCTGCTTTTACATTGAAAATTATTCACAAAAAATTTTTATTCGACAACATTACACTGGGTTCAACGTCTAATGCATTTTGTGATATTCAAACTTATTGACATTAAAAACAATTGGGACACAGTCTTCGGGAATGATCGATGTCCAAAACGCTCATTACCATGTAGTCAACGTGAATAAATTTTAATGTAATTTAATGTACTTTCGTTTGCTGGGTCGACTTTGGAGGCGAATGTATATACATATAAATAAATTTATAGAATTTATAATTATTTAATAAAGTTATTCTTATTTGCATGTCAATGGCGCTATGTTTGTTCAATATTTCCTCAATATGTTTGAGACAAAGATAAAACAGCAATGTTGTCATTATATTTTATAAAAAGAAAAAGAAAAAAATTGTGGTTCTTATGCTTTTATATTTGGAACAATTATTGCTCAAACTGTTTATGGAATACCTGTACCAAGGTGTTTCCTCATTCCGCATTAGATTTGTCAACATTATAAGCAGAC
>JABFOW010000061.1:0-17819 GCA_022817725.1 Archaeoteleia sp. ZL-2020 | reverse complement strand
AGATAGATATACCGATGTTTGCTCGATTACATCGAAGCAATGCAAAAATGACTGATGAGAGTGTTTTTTCAAAGGTGAATGCAAATTTTTTATAATTTTCGTTTAAAACGGCGATTCCCTGATAGCACAGAATATTCATGAAATATTGTAAATCTACCAAAGTTGGCTCGATACACCACCGTGTCTCTTTATTGGATGTTCCAGAAATATTGTAATATCCGCACTGTATAATATTAATAAAATATTAACCGAATATTTTAAAATATTAATTAAACATTTTGGTATATTTTTATTTTAAAACTATATTTTTCATTTTTTATATTTTCGAAATGTTATAAATATAGATGAACACTTTAAAATTCATAAATAATATTTTTAAATATTCTAATAATATTAAAAATATATTCTTTTTGATGTTCTGTGCTGTTAGGGTTGTTTTGAACGAATTAATCTTGTTGCGTGAGTGTTCTCAAAAGCACTATAAACGTCGTACATTTTTCAAATCTCGGATAATCATGCGTCAAAAATTGTCCCGTTGAAACAATATTATATACAAATATAAATATATATATATATATATATATAAATATATACGTATGTATGAAGATCATGCATTGACAAAGAGTCGTTTTACTGGTAAAAATGTGTCAAATCAGATGTACTTCCACTACGTAATGTCGTAATGCAACATAGATTTCATTAGATATCTTTTAGGTAGTTCTTTTTTTGGGAAAATATCAGATGACTCTTTGTCGATGTGAGCACTTCATGCTCGGGGTGATACTTAATCGCGCATTTGGTTTGTGGAACAAAATTTTGAATATAAAATTTTATGTTCAGAAGTTTGTTACAAAAATTACACAGCAATACGTATTTTTTAATGTCGAAATTTGTAAAATTCAGTAATTTATATGTTAAAGACATAATTTTATAAAAAATTAGAATTTGTCAGTTTTGTAAAGAAGTATCATTTTGTAATATGTAACTTGTATCTCTGTTAATAATATTGATAAAAAGTTAATGGAAAAGAATGAAATATTATATTAATATTTTCTGGAAATATTGTAGTGTTAAGATCATATAATATTAAAATACCAAACTGTTTTGCTTTTATTTTAAAGATGTTCAAATATTCTGATAATATTCCGAAAATGTATCTTTTAGTAGTGTTATAATATTTTGTGATACGGGCATTACACTGAATATTTTAGTAATATTATAAATTTATTTGTAAATATTCTGGAAAAATTGTATTACTAAAAAATTCGATATTAATTATTAATTTATTATAAAAATTATTTTTTTCGAAAATGAATATTCTATAAATATTTGTATAATATTTTCTGTGTATAATACATACAAAATATATTAATGCTTCTTTACGAAACTAAAAATATTCTTCCGTATAGGATACAAATATTATAAAAATCTGTACTGATAAAAATCAAATAACCTACATGGAACACGTGTATTTCCATGTGGAATATCTAGATTCCCATGTACAGTATCTACACTTCCATGTGGAATACATGACTATCTATATAGACGATCTTTTATGCAGATTCAAATTCAACCAATTTTCCAGATTTCATGTGGGTTAATATGCTGTGTGTTCATTAGGATTTGTTACAATTTATGACACTTACACCGACAATTTTGCTATTTATAGAATGTTTTTCTGGAGTTGTCAGGAAATTTGTCTGCATTAACAAAAAATAGATATATTGCAATATGAAATATTTTATTAAATTTGTTTTAAAGCATATTTTCTTTCTTTAAAAAAATTGTTATGAGTTCTTAAATAAAAATAAATAATTGAAAAAGTTTATTGTAAGTATATATATTTATAGGGTTCTTTCGACACTATTTGGAAGAACCATAGATAAATAAAATAAAGAATAAATGTAAAGAACTATTGGTAGTAATAGTGTCACAATTAATGTATTAACCGTAGTGGAAGTAATTCGCTAAAAGTCGTTTAAAAAGGATATAAAAATGCTTTTAAAAGCTCAAAACTGGCGAAATTGAAAAATTTCAGCATTTCTTTAGTGATTCACAGATTTTGTAATTTGTTATAGTTTTTCAAATATTATACTTTAAAACTTGTTCTAAATTTTATATATTTCGTGCCTTTACATTAGAAACAAGTTACAAATCTTACAACAATTTTTTAAATATAAAAATGAATTTTTTAAATATAAAAATGAATTTTTTAAACTTTATTCAGACGTTTGAACCACTTTTTAGAAATTTGCATGCGAATTATTTTCACATAGGAAGAAGATTGTAACTGTTTTGTAAACAAATAATTCTCAATATGGAATATGCAACTTTATTTTGTTTCGTTATAATGTAAATATTTCTTTTCGTGAAATACGTTCAAAAAAAGTAAATGCTGCAAGAAGATCTATTTATCCCAATTAAACGTTATTTTAATCTAATAAATTATTTTGTATGCCAAATGAGTTCTGTTTGGATTAAATAACCATGTCTTCAAGCCAAGAACGTATTACATTTATATAGGAATAAATTTTGTTCTTAGTGAAATGTATATACTTCTTGTTACATAAACAAACAGCTTTCTAAAAATGTATTAAGGTGACCAAAAACATCTAGATATTCAATTAGACTTTTAAAAAGGAATTTCAGACGTTTTTATGTAATGTCACATATAACTTTACGCATACTTACAAATTCTATATTTCAGACATCAACTATACATTTTAAATACTAATCAATAATTAAAATCTTTACTGCATTTCTATACTTCTTCAGATATTTCTATTATTAATCTGATATAAATACAATAAATATTAATATAATAATGAAAGTACAAAGTTTTCAGAAATATGCATATTTGTATAAATTAGGTAATGACATAATTCTGTTAACGTAACATTTTAATAGCAGTCGTTAAAACACATCGTAATTTATGTCTAATAACAAATGTGTTAGATACTTAAAAAGAGATAAAAACTATTATAGCCACAATTTTTAATACAATTGACATTAAAACTTGCATAATAATAATAATAATTATCAGTTGTTCTTCACTAATTACTTCGAGCTTGCAATATACTTTTTTAATGATGGTTGAAATTATTAATTAAATTTTTTATGATGAATTTTAGTAAAATAGTGACCATATTTAAACACAATAATAATAATTATATATTTTTTAAAGAAACAATTACAAACTTAAAAAATAAATACACAATTTTAACTATATAATATTTCATTGTAAGCACTATGAGAATATAAATGTTTCTCACAATAAAGTATTCAAAAATTATTCATAAATAAACAAAACATTTTAAATATTTACACACAAAAATTCTTTATATTTTAAAATTATTATATATTTATATCAAAAATGTGTTACTATAGCGAATTTTATTTATTCAATTTATCTAAACACATTTTGTTATTATTCTGATTTCCAATGACAAACAAAATATTGTATTCTTATACTTATTATTTATTTGTAATCTGTAGCGTTTAATGTTAGCGTATAATTAATATTTTATCAAAAAAATTGTTAGTACTCAAGTTTTTTTTTATTAAGTTAATCCTCTTAACTTATTTATGCTATCCACAATTATGACACATACTATAATATTCATATTGCTTTATATATTCATATTTATTTTGTTTTTATTGTATTATATTATATATTTGTGATTTCAGTATAAAAAGAATATCTCGATAAATTCTCCGAAAATTATTTGGTTAGGCTGTCGCTTGCCTATACTTATGTTCCGCTAGAGGCGTTGATAGTTATTTATGAAAATATAATTTACAATTTTTATAGTTCTTATATGTAGTGATTAAATGGATGAAACTGACTAAGTTTAAATTAAAATAAAAATACTAAATAGTTTTAAGAGCCATTTATGTGATCCATTATTTTTTGTCCCAGGTTTAACATGTTGAAAGTAATTTATATTTTCAAATTATTGTTTATTTTCACAACGTAATACTTCTAGTTTTACTTTGAATTAGATTCCCACTTTATGATCTTTTTTATTAGTTTCTTTTTTGAATATATTCCAACATTTTGGTATGTATCGATACAAATATTATTATAATTTTAAATTCATAAAGTATAGAGTTGAAGACTACATACAGTAATAATTTACCAAATCGGCGGGGAAAATACATTTCATATATAATCACAGACTTTTAGGTTGTAAGGTTGTATACAATTTAAATAATAAGATTTTAAATACGATTAATTGTAAAATGTATAATTATAATAAACAATGAATGCTTAATATTATTATATTATATAGCCATATATTGATAAAATACATATACACAATGTGTTCAATATATCATTACAGGTTAAACAGAAAAAAGACTTTCATAAGAATTCTTTGCGCAATTGAGTAGATTTTAGCAGAATTACTGTGGTAGAGCTCCAGCGCCTCTAGCGGATTTATGTTATGCAGAAGCTTCCATTATAAAAATTAATCACATATAAAACATGGCTTAATAAATCATTATTAATTGGTATATACGTCATACAATAATATTTTCAAAATTACCATGTTTAAAATTTTAACGTTAGACATTTAGTATATATCATGAAATATTTTCTAATTATTATTAAGTTTCACATTTTTGTGTATTTTTACATACTAAATCCGAATCAGTCAATAAATAATGTCGTTCGATAATGATTTTTGAGATAATTGCACTTTTGCTAGAAATTAAATTCATTTTACTGCAGTAAAGTAATAATAACTCCCCTGAATGATGCTGTTCCGGCATACTGCAACGACACGTCGGTTGCCGTAATTCAGAGGAACTATAACTTTAGGACGTTGTAAGATTCAAATTGTATAAGATGGCTCCTGAGCAATATTTTTAAATGTTAAATTCGAATTTGGCATGTCAAAATATGCAAAAATATAAAATTTTAAACAAATTGAAGTTCTCGTCCGTATTTTGCAGTTTCTCTATTTATTGTAATTATAATATAAAGCAGCGAAAATAAAAATAACCTTCCTTTTTCTACTTTATGCTCTATTTATCAAAGGTAATCTCAAAATATAATTATAATAAAAATATCTGACGTGAATGCAAACAACTTTCTACATCAACAAAATAATCGAACACAAACACATTCAAATTAATTTCATTTTTACAAATTAAAATTGTAGTTCTCGTTTTTTTTCACATTTATTACACAAAATATTGTTCACGTGTTTTACACAAAATATTGTTCACGTTTTTCACACAAAATGTTACAATGTCAGCCGAATATGCGATTTTTCGATCACTCATTGTACTTTGTAACACAAATTGTTTGACAAGAATTCATATACTTTACGTTTGAATACGTTTTGAATGATCTTATATATTGTTTATATTATATTTACTTTATAAAATATACTGATTAATTATAAATTTCAACTTAGTTCTATATTGTAATGCCTTCCTCACCCTATCTTAACAAATACTATACATATTATTTCTTTTTCAATTGTTATATCTACACAAAATATTTACAATGCTTGAGCTTTACATTTCACGTGTATAACACGTGTAAATGTAAAGTACGGTAGTACGGGTTATTTCAGTAATACATTCAGATGCTATTTGATTTTTCATGAAGATGTTTTACTTTTGATACTTCGATGCTCTGTCGATAAGTACGGTCGATAAGTGCTTATTACGGACAGCGAAGCAAATATCAAAAAACGCACACTAATAACGCATGCATAAAATCGTGGTGCATAGAAATAAAGTCATGTCATATTTTAAGTCATATTTCGCACAGGCTGTAGTGTTTTGCAGATGGCGTTGTGGACTGGCATTGACGCCCAACCGGCCATTGCGATGCCAATCGCGTCTGCCATTGTGACGATTCCTAAAGCAGTTTCTCGATCTTCCAAAGGAACCTAGAATTTTAGTTACAAACGATATCAGATTTTACTGATAATACATTGATTTTTAGAGCAAATGTAAGACGAATTTATTTACCTCTCCAGACATTTTGTATAGTGTATTTACATATGCTCCGCCACCCAGCATTCCTTCCCACAAGACTAGTGTGAAGACGATCCATATATTAGGAATGTAATAATACAAGGTCTCGAAAAGTAAGATGAAAACGTTGACCAGCTGAAATATATAATTTTAAATATAATATAAATATTCTAATGTTATTGACAATTTATTTATTAATTGTTTACCTGTAAAATAGACATAATCCAAATGTGATTAATCTTTACGAGATTTACAGATGATCTGGAGATGAATACGCCTATTTGGTAATCAACTTGGAGCCATCGGTACTGATCGGCATGGCTTAACCAAATGTTTTTGAACTCGATCAATTCATACTGTAATAATATTTTGATTTTTTGTATTACAGAAATTCATCATTTCAGAATTTAATTCCAGAATTGGTAAACTTACAAGTCCTTGGTTGATGAAATATTCGAAGAAGTAAACAAGTCCTAAAGGTATCATGTATTTGAACAGTTGAGGGACTAGATGTAGTTTTTCTTTGCTGGATTTTTTAGGAGCATCGACGATGGGTTGTTGACTACCGACGTTCATGTTCTTGCCTAGGAACATTTTCGGTGTTGGGTGTACTAGGATTAACCAGAAAGCTATTGATTCTAGTACTGGTACTATCAACATGATTAGCAAGGTGTCCTCCACAGTAAAAAACATCGTAAATGTAGCGTAAGAGAAAGCACCGATTATACCAGCACCGCCAGTACCGGATGACCATGTTGAAATCACGTTCCTGTAACGGGGAATTCATCAGTCAAATTTCGAAAATGAAGAAAACAATATCGCGGACAAACAATTGTTTGTTGGATTTTAGCGAAAATTAGTGTAAGGGTAAATGCAAAAAAAGTATTACCATTAATATTTTTTACATGGTTTAATAAATCATTATTAAATATTATTAAGTCTTTTTTTTAACACATTGTGTGTAAATTCACACTGTAATTATCCCTGATTGTGTCTAAAGTCTTAAAATAAAATTTCGTTGGATTTTTATGAAAATGTGTATATGGGATTTTCTATGGATGATTGAATATTAATCCGAAATCCGAAATTTCCTTGTATTTTTATAAAAATGAGACTTTTAGTTACTTTAAAACGATTAGTTTTCGTCTTTAGCCGATAGATTTTTGTACACGGTTTACTTACTTGGAAAATCGTTGGCTGTAACTCAATAAAGTCGCTTCTCCTAAGCCAGATGATATAGACGTTACAATCACTCCTAAGTAGATGAGCCATTCACTTGTATTTTGTGATACCAACACAAATCCAAGCATTGAACATAATACGCAGACTGCCAATCGGACACTGAAAAGGTTAAAGGTCGATTGATTACGTACGTCCGGTTTTCAAAAGATTAATTTGAACAATTAGAAAAAAATATTGTGTAAATAAGTTAAACGTGCCACTAATCAGGAGTTAATTGTGATGGTAAGTGATCATTTTTAAGGCATCGCATGCTCGTCAATATTTATATTTAAATTTTAACATTTCTAATAATCTATAAAATTATGTTTATATATTACAATTATTTTGAAAGGTTAAAAATACAAAAATTATAGAAAATTAAATCTACACGCAGTTTTGTTTATTTCATGCGAGAAATCGCGTCATTGAGATCTGTGTTAGATAAACATAATTTGAGACGCGATATTGATAACGTATTGAAAAGATAAAACTTCTGATTTGAGAATTGAAACTATGACGTATAAGAAGAAAAAATGTTTCAATATGATGCGTATAATAAAATTAAGGCTACATTATTCTCGATTATAAATATCTATGTCACAGAGATAAAATCTCAGTTTAAAATAAAATTGAATTGTTATTCTAAAATAAGATTTACTTATATTATTTTATTTTCTAAATATATTTAAAAGAACAATTTCAGAATGCCATGTTACTTTTTCATAAATGTAAAATGCTGTCGACGCCAATTTTTATTAATTTAATGAACAGTAAATATAAATATTATATAAATTTATAAAATTAATATCATTTTAAAAATCATTTATAGGTCGAGTAATAGAAAAAAGAACCATTATTTGTTGCAAGGTTTGTCGTCCGATCTACAGGTGACTGAAGTGTCCTACTTATTATTTGCTTAAATCTTTGTATATCTCTCTACACGCAGTGATTAGAAATCGTCCGTTAAAAGTTAATGATCAAGTTAGTTATTATTCTAAATCACAATGAAAATTCCATTACTGTTGTTGTGTAATTAAACATTGATTAATTGAAATCGAATTGAATTAATTGAAACTGTAATTATAAAGATTATTATTATTATTATCGACGTTATTGTTAAGATATTTATAATGAATTTAATAGACTGATTGGCTGATTGGCCACATGCTCCAATGCAGTCGTGAGTAAATGTAATTAATTGCGGATAATATAAATATATATACGGGGTGGGCTACTCGATAAGTAAAAGTACCTTTTACTTCGAAGTACAACGTCCTTTTTTTACTCAGGAACGTACACGATTCCCTTGCCTACAACAATTTTATAAATAATACAAAAAGAAAACACATCTTTATTCAAAAATATACCAAATATAATGTTGAAAATTTCTTTCTATTCTGTTAAATTGGGCGATGTAACAATTTATCGAATTGTGACCATTTTGACGATATCCGCAAGATTATATCACGCCAATAATTAATATTTTAAATTATATTAATATTAATTTTATTTATTTATATTCAGAAAATTAAAGAAAAATATATCCGTATATTAAATTTTACGTAACGTATTTTGTTTTTATATGTATATGTCCATATATTGTTCTGCTCTATTGAAAAGAAATGGTTAATTGGTAAGATTCAATTTGTATTTTATTGAAGATATATGTTAATGCAATGTTTATGCAAATATTATGAAATGATTACGACAATTACAAGTCGATAATTCACAATGTCTATGCATACATTGTAATATTGCAAACAAATTTAAGAAAAATGTTGATATTACAATTATGTTTTTTGTTACCTTTTTCAATGTTATAAACGATTAGTTACGTATTAGAAACTCATTGAAATTAGCTAAAAATTTTAATTTTCTGTTTTTATATATATTCTAAACTAGATGTTTAATAACATATGACTATATTCATGAAACATTGTAAGTCTGAGAATGTTGTCTTTTAGCAAACTTTGTAGTAACCTTTATAATATCATTTCTCTCTGTGTACTTCTCATCTCTGTGTACTAATCATTATACAATTATAATGAAAAACATATAAAGTCTAAAATGTCGATAAATAGTTACAGCACCCTATTATTAAATACACAAAAATATTTTTGTTTGCTTAAATCACATTTGTATTGTGAAATCGTGTATTGAGATTAAACATATAATACAATAATGTGATTCGTCCTGTTTTTATATTCCATGTTATATGATAAATATTACTTGATACTTCACGGATCTCTCGTATCAATATTGTTTTTACGATTAAAGAAATGGATACAAATTTGAGCAAATTATATATGGAATATTACAAACTACATACAATAATCAAGTTACTCCAGGTATGAAAGTTAAAACAGATAAATGCAATTCTCATTGTTTATGGATAAAGAATGAGATATGGATAAGAAAAATATTTTTCAGTCGTATTGCAATCAGTGCGATGTGAATAAACAGCACAGTTATATGATCTATATTTTGCCATTTTCATATATTAATATTAAAATTTCAATTTCTGAGCTATTTATTTCATACGAAAATAAAAAAATAAACGTTTTATTTGTTTAGAATCTAGTATATATGAATGATGAAATATTATAAAACAACCTTCGAAAAAATGTTAAATGGTAAATAAATGTACTTACTGCACGTAAAATGGTAAAAATGGTGACGTCAATTTTATTATTAAACATGGTAGTATGTCAGCCAAAAGAATGGCACCTGTTGATATATTGTTACAGGAACGAACAGATTCCACACTTATCGTTTCATTCTTTTTTGAAGTTTCAACCTAAAAAATAGTTTTTTAAATATGTTATCATAATACACATTTTCTAATTATAGATATAGTATTACTATTTTATTAGGAGGAACAAGGATTAATGTATTAGGAGGATTAAGGGTTAATGACAGCAATTAACACGATCCTTAATTTGATGTTAATAGTGAGCAGATAACGCATTTAAATGTTGATAAGCTCGTCCAAGATTAACTTAGTAATTAAGGCATTGAAAAGTTTTGTCTGACAAACTATATGTATAAATTTAGAATAAATGTGGGTAAGAAATAACAAAAGTGGGTAACAAATTTAATTGTAATAAATATTAGAATGCCTAATTATTTTAGAAGATATTACATTTTTATTTATTTACACCTTTATCGGACTCAAATATAATTATAATTTATAAAGAATTTTTTATACAATGTTAATTATTTTCGTCGAAATTAATAATATACCTTTGGTATGAATTAGGTTCACAATTTCCATAAAAATAAAAATGTTGATTAATAATTAATTAAATTTCATATTTGTCATATTTGTGATTTGGAGTTTGCAATTCAACTGACAATAATATGAAATTAAATGAATATGTTTAATAACAGACTTTCAATGTCATGATTTTTTATTTTGTATACATTTATGAAGGTATACCTAGGCAGAATTAGTGACAATTAGATTTTGAAGTGTTGTGAAATATCTTAAATAAATAAATACTAATATGTTAAATAAATAAATACCAATAAACAAGTGATTTTAAGAAAAGAATATATAGTGCCATGTGTTTAATTTTATGAATTCAATTAATTTCATTTATTTAAATAATATGTTTTAAATTAATGTCTAAATACGGTCTTTTGTATTTCTTGAAAAGATCTATTTTAACATCATTTTGTTAGTTAATATATTTTTCTTTATAATATTATAGTTGTTTTATATATTTTGTTTAATAAATTTATTTTTCATACACATTAAACATATATATTTCAATATTTTTTTAAATATAACAGTTTATTTAAATGAACGTATTATTTTAAATAATCTATTGTGTTATTAGTTTCAACTTTATTTGTTTACTTTGTACACATCGCAACAAACTGAATCGTAGCTGAATACTGAAAATTACAAAAAGTCAAATAGCGATAAATGTAAGAACTATACTAAATTCGCAAAAAGTTTAATTGTCGTAGAAACGTTTCCTGTTTCATTGAAAAGTTCCTATTGGTCTTATTTCAAATTCCATAAATAGCAAATTGCTTACCTCGGGAAATAACATTTAATACTATTCAAAAAATGATTAAAATTCTGTTAATCAATAGAAACAACGTAACAACAATTCTTTAGTTCAACAATTAATATATTATTACTTTAAATTGCTTATGTATAGAATTTGAATATAAAATGTTGCACAAATTTTGTTTATAAGATTTACAAAATTCAATTAATGTATTAATGTATATTTTCAACACAATTAAAAAGTATAAATAAAACTCTTGCGTTCTTGATTTCAATGAGCACGAGTTTGCATACCCCACGTGATAATCGCAAGCCGAGCCACGCGCAAGTGGATTGCCCCACCAAGTAAAATAAAATTAATATCTAAACTTATCTAGAAGATTCCTAATAATCATCAATTGACCGGTTCTTTATTTCAATCAAAAGAATTGTAGAATTTATTTTATCAATCTCAACATTTTATTAAATAAAAATAATTGAAAATATGTAATTAATGACTCCAAAATTGGAAACACATTTTTATCTCTGAGATAATTTTCGTATATATAAAAAATATATTAAAATTGATAGTATATATTAATAATAATATTAATATTAATCAATAATATTAATCAATAATATTAATATTAATATTAATATTAATATTATTATTAATATTATTCTATTAATTTAATTAATAGAATTTTGTAAATCTTTATAAAAAAAACTTTTGGCAACATTTTATATTCAAATTCTATACATAAAGAATTTAAAGTAATAATATATTAGTTTTTTAAATGTCTTGACCAAATATATACATTTTAAAAAATGCTAATTCTATCCAGACATGTTTTATTAGTATTGCTTTAATTGTTAGCATTCGATAGCAATTAACTTGTCACGGTAAGGAAGAATTAATAACGGAAAATTTGCAGTCAATCAGCACTGTAAATTAACAATGACATTCTTTAGTTTCCTTACTGTCATTATGTAAGAAGGAAAAAAATAATTGAAGTACGAACGTTGAATATTTATTTTACATTAAAAACAGAACAGCAAACAAAACTCTAATGTTTATAAATATTGTACATACATATTCATACCAACGTATAATGATAATAGCGTTAAATATTTTTTAAAATGTACGACGTTGGTGATTTTGTAATATTATAAAAGTTACATAAGAAACAATTAATTTATTAATTAAATATATTTTGTATAATTACATATTAAAACAACGTTAAATGTTTGCTTATTCTTCTCCACATTTAATATTATTAAAATTGTAAAAATACGTATGTCAATTGTAACAATTTTAATTTAATTTTCATTAATATTTTTTTTATATATTTGCACATTTCTGCTTATGGTTCAGAACATAACCGAATCGATTGCGTCACGACTTGCTTCCCGACCTATTTCATTATAATGTCAATTCAATAAGTTGCACTTAATCTATCGCAATTGATTTAAAAGTTCAAGGTAAGAAAGCTTTGAAAAACAATTGCAATGACATATGGGTGAATACCCTTAGATTTAAAAGTTAGATTACTTAAGCATTACCTTAGTGGTCGTTTTTTAAATTTTTCATTTATAATTGAAACGTACAAATAATTTAACTTACTGTATTCATAACATTTCTTTGCAATATATCATGAGCAGCACTGAGCATAACAACGTAGCCATAATTGTTACACAATCCTAATATCCAATATGCAACGAGGTTCCTCCATTTCGTGGATTTGACATTAATTCCTGCCTCGGCATCGGTATGGTCCATCGCTGAATTGGTCGTATCGATTTTGCCCACCATGGTTCGCAATATTTATGTTTAATAAAAAAAACTGTCACTTAATATTCTGACACAATGTATCAGTATCTATATTATTCACAGTCGTCACATTTGTAGGTCAGTGGCAAAGTAGCGTTGAATTGTTCCGTAGTCTGTACTTCAGTGACTAACCTACCTTGAAAGAGAAACGCGTAATGTATAACCAAAATGTTCTTCCATTTATTTAAGCTCAAATGCATTAGTTTTCATTGCGATAAACACAGTCCTGAGGCCTTAATAATGTGATATAAGTATTTACTTTGTAAAACGAGATAATGAGCCCAGATAGCACTGCAAATTCAAAGAATGTTCTCAGAGTACTTAAAATGAAACACTTATGAAATATCGTTTCTAGATATGTAAGAATATTGAGGGAATATTGACAAAGTATTATGCAAATATTCATACAATGTTGTAAGAATATTCTAAGAACATTCTATTCTCAAAATAATTCCGGATTATTTTGACCATATTTGAACATTACTTAAATATTGCTACAATATTATAGGGATATTCTAAGAATACTCCGTTTCACTTGAATATTCATGCGATATTCCACTCAAACATTCAGCATTGAATCACCTCGTGGAATATTTATGTAAATGAGAATTTGTAAAATGCTCTAAATGGATCCTAACAGGACAAGATATGGTAAAAAAAATGTATAGAATATTAATTTACAGACAGAAACATATAACATAAACATTCAAGATTATTCGTAAATAAACTTACAATAATACTAAAAAATTGTACGGAATATTATTAAGAATATTTTCTCACTATCACTAGCATATTTACAAATATGATTTGTAAATATGTGTATGACATTGTTATAAATATTAATGTTAATAATGATATAAACATTAATATCAATTTTAATGTCAATATTAGTGTCAATATTAGTATCAATATTATTACAACACCGAACAATATAATTTATGAATTGTAAAGTGTTAAAAAAAATGTAATTTTTAATACGCATTTTTAACGTTTTTATAAGTTTTTTAACGGAAACATATTTTAAATGGAAATATACTAAAATATTAATTACACTTTTATAATATGTTATGAATATTGTGTGAAATTAAAGATATTATGTAAGTCATTAAACCATGAGAATATTACTTTTAATTGCTACAATTAAGGGCCATATGGTTAACCAGCAAAACATAAACAATATCGATAAAATGTCAAGATGTGCCAAGATTAATGTTCTCTTAAACCACAAAACAAGTTAAGTAGTGTTACATAATCAGAAAATTGTCCTCAGCAGGTTAAAGATATATCTCTTTTCCGTATAATTATTTGAAAAAATGGAATTCAAAATTATTAATTCTTTTGGCGATTCATTATATTTTATAATGTTGCTAATAACTTAAATAATAAAAAGATATGAGCATGTATCTATACAAATAATTATAGAAATTATAATGATATTTTAGAAAAATAATTATACTTTTGGTTGTATATATTTGTAAGAGAAGGTCGATATTGCAGGAATTTTTACGACATTAGCATTGCTATCTGAGATCACCATACATGAATTAACGACCTTATGATGTCAGACCTTTTAGCCAATGAAATATATCGATGCTTGCAAATGATAACTATGTATATAACGGTTTTTCGAATAATCTCTATAAGCTTAACATATAACCGGTAGGGATGATTGTTATATCTAGAAAGACACGTTAAATGAATGTAATTAAAACTAAGATTTAGATATAGTTAAAATACTTAAAATAATAGATTAATTAATATTACATTCGCCATGACTATATTAAAATAGTGAATATTAAAAGAATTTAATTAATGAAAAACTCGAGAAAAAATAATTTAAAAATATTGAATTAATAGTTAATTAAAAGAGTAAAATTAAACAATTAACGAAAATAATACATTTTAAAAAATCTTTATGAATAATTGTTATTATTACATCCAACGTCAAAAGTATTGTATTAAAAGAGTAATCATAAGTAAAATATATACTTAATTTTTGAAGTAATTGTATTTCAAATGACATCATTCAATTTTTTTTCGTTGTCATTTTTTAGGCAATCACCATTTTGACATTATTTTGGTTGTCCAAAAAAATAGTTCGTTGAAATTACGGTTGTCGAAAAATCGCGTGGTAAGCAAAAACGGCTCAAATGTATTGCAGTCAGGAAAAAGATTTTGATTCGTAACTTATCTCATCAGTTCAATTTTCTAATATTTCTTATCACTGTACGATGTATCTACATTCAGTGACCGAAGAATTTCGTAAAAGTGTTTTTATTTTCTGTTTCCATATCTTACACATACAACGCTGAATATCATATCGAAAATATTATTTCATGTATTCATTTGATGTATCAAGGTAATCAACGAATCGTACAGTATGCAACACCTTGGATTATAAATTTTCCATTAATTATTACAAATTACAATTTTATTCTCATATATGTTAGTAACTTATTATCGAAAAGACTTGTGAAAAACATTGCATTTTTACGAAAAAACAACTGTCTCATTATACTAAAACAAAGTATAACAGTATATCATTTCAGTAAAGATTCAAATACAAATATTCATAACGAAACACGTTTAGAAGTACACAATACAATGAAATTAAATCTCCATAAATAACTCAATTGTCTAATTGACAGCTCTTATGAGGCATGACAGATCGAAGATAACGACCAATCTTTAACTCGCGACATGTATTATACTTAAAAGAATATATAATTCATCATCGTCATCAATTTAACATTTATCCTTTTTTTTAAATGTTAAACCTAATTATTCGATAACTATATTTCTATTTTTATTACCTAGTTGGTTTTAATTTACAGTCAATATCATAAAAATATGATATTGACTTCAATTCTCTGATACTGTTTTGTGACTTTTGTCAGTGACGATTTATACAAATTTCACAATAAAAAAAATTACGTGTCATGCAACGATGTAAACTACGACAGACTCGGTAAAACCAGTAGACCGTTTGGCAGTCGCGAGATAACTGAAAGCCAGAATTCGTAGAATGATAATTTAAAAGCTGGAGCGACAATTGACTCTCTAAGCACGTGTTAGGCCAAGCAGTAAAAGTGGTTAAGCATACATTTGTCAATATGTACACAGATTCAGCAATGTATTTGTGTGATTGCGGGAATTCTGTATCACACCTGAGGTAACGAAAAAAATGCTTCAATTAATGTGATACAGAATAAAATGAATGCTAATGGCAATAATACAAATAATTTTTATTGATCCATGAAAAGATTTAAATATTTCTTTTTAGCTGGTTAATAAAAGATTTGATATTTTAAACTTGTAAAAATTGATTTCGAATTTAATGTAATTCGTAATTATTAAATCGTAATTATTAAATAATTACAGTTTTTATGAGGGAAATAGTTTTAATTGGAATATTTTTAAAAAATCGTATTAAATCGTTTTAAAAATGAACATTAAAAAATGATTAATAAAATACAAAGAGTAATATAGACAAATATCTTATTTATCGCTGACCATCCCACTATTTCTAAGAAATGTACACTGATTTTTATCTCAGCGTATTCATATATTATTCGTTCCAACATTTTAAACCTGATTTCATTGTGTAATAACATTAAGACATTGCACATTTTTTGGCAATATTTTTTTCCATTGATGGAAAAATGGATTATGATTATTATTCGATGGTTTCTAGTACTTTCTATTACATTCTTTAGACTCAATAAGTAATGACGTAAAAAATTACACCAAAAGTCTGTTTACTATCATAAATAATATTACAAATTTTATAAATTAACTTTGTAAATAATTTGTTAATAAACAGTATTATTACACAATCTTTAACTGCTGTAATCTGTCATTTTATGAAATCAATATTGCAAATTTTAGAAAAATATTGTTAAAATGTTATTTTTACAAAAAATCTGTTGTTATTCGATCCTTTTATATACATGTAAAACCTTAAACTAATTTTGTTGTATCGTCTCATTGATATATCATTAGCTTTTTGGAATTTTACACCTTATTAACAATTAGCTATTAATTAAAAATAGTAAAACAATCGATTTTTAATAACTTTCGAAGATTTACTTATACATTTACTTCTAAAAACGTTCCACATTGCATACTTCTTATTATCCATAACTCATTTTAAAACATCTTAACTCCTAATTTCTATTATATAAGTTAGAATACATTTATAACCTTTGATAGTTTTAATAACCTTTTCATATCACGCATATTTAACTAAATTTCTAGTCTGTTAATTCCAACTGATCAAAGAATAAAGTATGTTTACTATATTACATTATTAAACCCTGTAACTATACATTTCTTTTCGTGATTCACTGTTCTAATTACTTTGTTACCTCTATTGACACATATAATCCCATATCTTATCACTGTGACTGATTAGTTTTAAAATGTATACAATTTTTTATTAACTGATGAAATATTTTAACAGAAAATTGTTATTAATTAATCAAAATTTATTATTTGAAATACACATATATTAATTACATCAATAAATCTGATAAATAATATTTTTAAATATTGGTACGTGAAACACGTAGAGGAACACGGCATATATTGGACCACCGCCTAAATTGGATCACGACAATTGTTTAATGTTTCTAGATATGTAGTGTGAACATTTTTTGAAAAGAAAATCTTTTATTATTAAAACACAATAATGATTTTTCGAAAAACGTCAGAGTTGAAAAAAAAGTTTGTATTTGCAAGTTGATTATACTTTAAGTTGTGTAAATAAGTACA
>JABFOW010000060.1:0-17841 GCA_022817725.1 Archaeoteleia sp. ZL-2020 | reverse complement strand
CGATGCTTCCGACTTACTGCTACCACTTTCTATAAACTTTATTACTCTAATCCGAAAATCTAATGAATAATGCATAAATTATTTCACTATACTCTAATCCGAAGCCTTTTCAACTGCTTTTACTATATATAGTAAATTCTTAGATTATTAATAGATTTATCAATTCTATAAAATCGTCATTGCGAAGGAGCAAAAGCGAGTGTGGCAATCCAGAAAAATGCTCACTCTGGATCTAAAGCAGCCACTAAGATGGCCTCTAAGGTGACGCCATTTAGAGGCTTTGTACCTAACTTTAATCGTCAATTCGCACTTTGTTAACAGTGCTATAGAATGTGTGCTTAAAGAAACTTAACACAGGCCCTAGGAGTTTGGATGATGCGACTTTATAGCCTGAACTCCTGGTAATATTTTCCCCTCTAAAAATTCCAAGAATGCGCCTCCAGATGTCGAAATATATGAAAAGCGAGAGGCAAGGCCAGAAGTATTGACGGCAGAAACAGTATCACCACCCCCTGCTATACTCATAATATACCCTTCATTGCATTTACTTTGTTTTAGTCGTCCTTCAGTCTGAAACTCAGTCAGGAGTCTTGTTCTGGACGCTATATAGCGCGCTATGAACTTTGTGCTATTATCAAAATATGTGTTCTCAAATAAACCGAGTGGGCCATTCCATAAGACAGATTTGACATCTCTAATAAGCGCACAGAGTGATAATACGGTTTCAGGGCCAACATCCATAATTGCACATTCTTCAGATATATAATCACCTATTATAATCGTTCCATCTTTCGCCTGGAATACAAAATCAGATGGTAAAATTATCTTGCTGTTATTTTCTTTTAAAATAGCAGCAGCCATAGGCACCATACTCTCTTCATAAAAGGAATCCTTTATATCAAAGCCAGCTGCTTTCAAAAAAGTATTAGCCATACCGCCTGCCACAAAGACGTAATCAAAGCGGTGAATCAGATTATTTAACGCATCTAATTTTCCTGATACCTTTTTTCCCCCTATAATTAGCAAATTAGGCTTATCTGCTCCATCCAACAAGTTTGTTAAGATCAATATTTCTTTTTGAAAGGCTAGCCCTTGATATGAAGGTAAAAATTTAGGAATGCCAACGATTGACGCATGCATTCTATGAGAACATGAGAATGCTTCGTTCACATATATGTCAGCAAAACTTGCCAGCCCTCTGGCGAAAGTTTCGTCATTTGCTTCTTCTTCACGAAAAAATCTCAGATTTTCCATCAACAAGACCTCTCCAGCTTGCAGATTCTTTACTGCTGCTTCGGCCAGCTCACCAACGCAACTATCACAAAACTTTACATCAACATTCAATACCTCGCTCAGAACTGGCAAAACGTTTATTAGTGACATGTCAGCGAAGTTTGCCAAATTATCAGGCCTACCGAGATGACTAATCAAAATCACCTTTGCTTTCATATCTTTTAAATATTTTACAGTCTCTGCGATCTTCAAGATTCTGGTTTTGTCTAAAATAACACCGCCTTCCATAGGAACATTCAAATCTACCCTTACCAAAACTGTTTTGTTAGCGACGTCTATATCTTTAATAGAATTTTCTATCATTGTTATTTTAACCTGAATTGCAAGGCATTAACCAAAGAATTATATGTATCAATCAGAGACCACATTACCTTGTTATGTGTATCTAATTCAATATCTTGAATCCCTCTAATCGGCATTATACCCATCGCAGTTCCTGTTAAGAATGCAGCATCCGCACACCTCAAATCTTCCACTGTCACGCGCTCTTCATACACTTTTATTCCAATATCTAATGCTAACGCTATAACAGTTTGCCTCGTAATTCCATTCAAAAATGAATCTGCAATCGGTGTATATAATGCATCATCCTTTATATAGAAAAAATTCGATGTCGCCGCCTCTGTGATATATCCAGCGGCATCCAAAACCAATGCATCGCTAAACCCTCGAGCAGCAGCCTCATTCTTTATCAAAGTGGCCATCATATAAAGCCCTGAAGCCTTTGAATGGTAAGGTACCATATCAGCAGATGGCTTTTTCCACCTGGCAATTTCTAATGATATACCTTTTTTTTGAGCTGCATTTTCCTCTGCAAGATCAAATGCATCCCAGCATAAGATTGCAGTTTGTATTGAACATTTAGCTCCACTCATAGTCTGCTCTTCTGCTCCACGCCATACAAATGGCCTAACATATCCTGATTTTAGGTCTTGTATTTTTATAAGCTGGATAACTGCGCTCTTTAATTCTTCAACATTATATGGTACATGATACGAAAGTGCTTTTGCAGATTCATGCAGCCTTATCATATGTTCTTCTAGCTTGAATGCAACATGGTTGTATACACGAATACCTTCAAACACAGCCCCACTATAATGTAGCGAATGTGTGAATAAGCTGATTTTTGATTCCTGTAGATTAACAACCTCACCATTCCACCAACATTTTCCTTTTAATTGTTCTAAATTTTGCCACATATCTCTAATTTACACTTATAGTATGAAAAATTACGTTCAGCCCAAAAAAAATCTCGGACAAAATTTCTTGTTGGATCAAAATATAGCCTCCAATATTATATTGCAAGCTAAAAAAATAGATTTTGAAACAACAATTCTCGAGGTTGGGCCTGGTACTGGTGCGCTCACAAAATATATATTAAAATCGCCAGCAAATAAAATTATCGCTCTAGAAAAAGATATTAGATGTGTAGAAGCCTTAAAAAAAGGAGAAATTGGGTTAGATCCGCGATTAACAATTATAAACGGCGACGCGCTGAGTATAGATGAGCGCACAATCTTATTTGGTAAGAATAATAAAATTATAGCAAATTTGCCATATAATATAGGAACCGCACTACTTATAAAATGGCTAGATATGCTTGATTTATTTACAAGCATCACCGTCATGTTGCAAAAAGAGGTCGCAGAAAGAATCGTAGCAGAACATGGTAATAAAAAATACGGCAGACTCAGTGTAATTATGCAATTATTTTGTAGTATAGAAAAAGTAATCGACGTACCAAGAGAAGCTTTTTTTCCGCAACCCAAAGTTCTGTCATCTGTTATACATATCATACCGCGGGAAAGCCCACTATTTGATTTTAACAAAACAAATTTAGAGAAGATATGCGCAGCCGCCTTCTCTCAACGCCGCAAGATGATTCGTTCTTCATTAAATTCTGTTTTTGGCAGTCAAACTAAGGATATACTAAACTTCTATAATATTGATGAGCAAAAAAGGGCTGAAGAATTAAGTATTAAGGAGTTCTGTTTATTGTCTAATTATAATGCCCTTGTTCAATCTCCAAAATGCTCTTTGCATTAGCATCAAGCTCATTATAAGCATCGTGTTTTACTACAAATAATCAAATATACTGTACCATTGTTCAACCTCCAAAATGTTCGCTGCATTAGTATCGTGTTTTTCTACAACCTTATTAGTTGCCTGTGTGGTTTCTTCAAGGGGCTTGGAGCTTTTTGCAGATATTAGTGAAGCCTCTAATATTTTCACTGCTTCTTGATCCCCGTTTTCTTTAGCAAGATCTAAAGGCGTTTTTTCTGCATTGTTTTTGCTATGAGTATTGGTTTTATATGCGATTAGCAATTTCAGCGCATCAATCTTATGGTTACCTATGTAAAGTGTATGGGAGAATTTCCATAATTGCTTTCCTTAGCGTCGACGTTAGCATTATTAGCCAGCAAAAGCTTCATCGAGTCAATATTACCTAATTGTGTTGCCAAAAGTAATGGTGTATCGCCGTGGGTGCTTTCTTTAACATTTACATTAGCTTGATTTTCTATCAAGAATTTCATCATATCTAGATTGTTCGCTACGACAGCAAAAAGTAATGTGGTATACCATGAATAATGAGGACCATAATTAGGATTATACATTGTGGTTTCTTTAGCATTAACATCTGCTCCTTTTGCTATCAGCAGATTTACCGCATCCATATTATTGTGATACGCAGCATATAGCAGTGCTGTGCATCCAGAATCATACTTATACGTACCGCTTCTAGCATGAACATCTGCGCCACCGTCAACTAAAAGCTTCATCATCTCAGTGTTATTGTGATATGCAGCATACAATAGAGAAGAATAGCCGTTTGCGGCCTTTGCGTTAACGTCTAAGCCTTTTGTTATAAAAAGGCTCATTGCATAGAAATTTTTATTTTTGGTAGCAATCAATAAAGATGTATCTCCATATGTATTTTCCTTAGAGTCGACATTAGCATTATTATCTAATAAAAGCTTCATCGAGTCAATATTACCTAGTTGTGTTGCCAAAAGTAATGGGGTATAGCCAGAATAATGAGGATAATTACGACTATATATTGTGGTTTCTTTAGCATTAACATCCGCTCCTTTTGCTATCAGCAGATTTACCGCATCCATATTATTGTGATACGCAGCATACAGCAGCACTGTGCATCCAGAATCATATTTATACGTAGCACCTCTAGCGTTAACATCTGCGCCACCATCAACTAAAAATTTAATCATTTCAGTGTTATTGTGATATGCCGCCAGAAGCAGTGCTGTATATTGATGACTATCTCTGGTATCAATATTAGCTCCATTTTTTAAAGCTTCTTTGACTTCATTCAAATCGCCATCATTTGCTCCTTCGAGCAGCATCACATTATAATCAGTAATTTTTATCTATTCATTTTATAGCAAGGTTAAGCGAGTAATATATTTTTTTGCAGTTCTGTAGATTATTCCATAGCAAAAAGCGAGTGAGGCTAAGTGTAAAATTCATTTGATTGTGATGCAAGTATTTTTATTAGAATAAATTCGAAAAATATTATCTTTTTTGAAGATATATGAATCATTAGCAACATTTTTAGCAATAGATTATACTCTTATACAGAGTTGGCGTTATAATGTTTTCGCGAATGGGTTAATATGGTATTTTTCCAGTTAATTAATAGACCATGTCATCCCGAATGCAATGAGGGATCTCCTTTTGCTTGCGATCTAATGAAGAGATCCTTCGCTTCGTTCTGGATGACTATCTCTTACTGATTATCACGCTTAATTAACTATCTAGGAAAATACTATAGCGGTTTGTTAACAGCGTCAGAGGAGTCAAGACGCAAGAAGTGCCCTAAAGAAATTGAGTTATGCAAGAAGTCTATTGTATATTTGTCAATTGCATAGGCATCAATATGAAGAATATATCTGAGTCAGATCTGTCATTTCCTTCACTTTTTAAATTTGACTTTGATCGCTCTTCAGACCTAGATTCTGTCGCGTGTGAATGTTCATCCAGAGCTTTTGCCTTCTGCACCTTGCCAGCTCCTTGGAATCCAGCTGGGATACGTATCAACACTGCCTGGCTCATAGAAGTTAAAAACAACTCAATTTCACTACTATTGATAGCAGATAAAATATCTAACAGATATCTAGAGTTAAACGCAATCTCAATACTCTCTTTGCCATTATACTTGATCTTATCTATCTCCTGTACGGCATAAGCATTACTCTGAGAGTTCACAAATACTCTAAGCATATCTCCTGTAAATTGCAATTTCACAGACTTTGTTTTATCTGTCGCAATCGTCGTCACAAGATCTATGGCTTTGCTTAAGGCCTGCGCAGAAACAATCGCAGATGTATTACTCTGAGGCGGAATAGCCTTCTTATATTCTGGAAATTTACCATCTATAAGTTTAGATATAAGCTTTGTATTCGGTGTAGATAGAGTGATTTTTTTCTGATGGAATTCTAGGTGAACTTCTCCCTCTACATCCTCTATCACATTCAATAATTCATAAACTGTCTTTCTTGGAATAATGATTCCATTAAGATCTCCAGTCAAATTAATAATATCAACAGTAACAGCAGCCATCCTATGGCTATCCGTCGCAACAGCTGTTAATCTTTTATACCCTACGCCTTGCAAGCTTGGTTTTAGTCGCTCTTCTGACACAAATTCAGTCTGGTGCGGATGTTCATCCAGAGCATTCTCGATCTTAGTGCTGTCGTCAACCACTTGAAATCCAGCAGATACAGGATCTAAATTATGATCAATATATAGATATATTCCATTGAGATAATATCTTATCTCTTCTATCGACATAGCATGCTTCACAGTAGACAGCATAGTACGAAGCTGAAGCGCATCAACAGTCACAGAAGATGTACCGCCCGCAACCTCAACATCAGGAAAAGTATCAGCTGGCAGAGCAGGTAACGTAAACTCACTTGTTTGCGTCTTAATCAGTATGCTATCGCTTCCTACTATCTTAGCTATATCAATTAATGCATCATCTGGCATTCTCTTGACTATATCACATAGTAGGTGCGCAGGAGCTGTCACAACCCCCTCAGAAATTACATTACAAGAGACGAAGCTCATGATGGCAATATCAGTGTCTGTCGTATAAAGCTCAACCCTAGAGTTACTTGCAGTAATCTTAACGTTCGCAAGTATAGGAAGTGTGTGTTTTCTCTCCACTACCCCTTGCACTTTATTTAAGGCCTTTAAAAAAGGCTTTTTATCTAATTGAATATGCATTTATCAATCAATTATTAGTTTTACCAAATCGCTTTAAGACTATCATATTAAAAAAATACATCCAAAACCTAGCAACCTCAGGATTACCTAAAGGCAAATCGCAATGCGCAAGCCCTGGGGTAAAGTTATTATACCAAATCCAAAAAATAACTTAGCATCTTGGACTTGGTATTATGGGACTGTTAACAAAGTCATTGCACAAGGCTTTTTTGCCTGATTTCTCATATTGCTTCGTTAATTTCTTTGCAAATATATACAATATTTGACGCAGAAATTAACTTGCACTATAAAAAATCATGCTCCAAAATCCTCATACAAGCACTTTGTTAACAGTCCCATAGTATTTTCTATTCGTGTTAATAGTGCGCTGTTCGAAGCTCATATAGATTTTACTATAGTGTTTTCGCGAATATGTTAATAGCGCATAATTAATGCATTTGCGAAAATACTATAGCAGATGATCTAATACTTAAGCCTCCTTAAACGCTTTATGAAAACTATCAACAATAGGGCTTAATAAATATTGCAAGAATGTCCTTGTACCCTTCACAATAAAGACCGTAACTGGCATACCTGGATGTAATTTAATATCATAATTCACCTCATCAAGAGCCCTGTCCTTAATTTCAATTCTAGCTAAATAATATGGCATTCCAGATTTCTCATCATTGAGTTTGTCAGCAGAAACATAAATCACCTCACCTGAGACTCTTGGAACTAGCCTACTTTTATATGCATTTAGCTGAATCTTAGCTTCTAAGCCAACATGTATGCTTTCGATATCCTGAGTTTGAACCATTGCTTCAACAATCAATTTATCATCTTGTGGTATAATATCCATCACAGGCGCACCTTGAGAAATTACACCACCTATAGTGTGATACCTTAAACCTGTAACTATACCATCACTTGGAGATTTAATTGTTGTTCTTGCCAACACATCTTCTGCAGCACTCAAGTCATTAGTATATTGCAGCACAGCGGATCTATTTTCTCTATATTTCTCAGCAAGTTTTTGCCTGTAATCATTCTCAGCGTTTATCTTCTGTAATTCAGCTTCAACCATTTCTTCTTTAGTTCTGGCAATTGCAGCGTTTGTGGTGTGTATCTCAGCTTCAGTATTTTGTACTGCATTCTTTATACCCAATAACTTCGACTTTAATTCTAAACCTTGATCAAATAATTTTTGAGATGTCGATAGCTGCTCTTTATAAGACGCAAGTAATGTTACGTATGATTTTAATTTCGCCTCATAAGCTTTCAGGTCTTCCTGTTTTTGTATAAGGCGTTGATTTAAGATATCATTTTGCAACTTCAACGCCTTTTTTGTCGAATAAAACAGTGATGTCTGATTTTTTATGAATATCTGAACTTCTGGATCACTGAGATCCAAAATAGGGTCCGAAAAGTCAACGTCATCATAGTCATATTCTTCGGCTAACAATCTTTTTTCTATACTCTTTACAAGCCTTAGGTGAGAACGAAGCGTGTCAACACGAGCCCTTGCCTGAGAACTGTTTATGATAATTAACGGTTGATTTTCTTTTACTGAATCACCATCTTCAACAAGTATTTTGTCTATAACACCGCCTTCAAGGAATTGGACAGTTTTACGGCTACCACTAAGTGTTATTGACCCCTGCGCCATAACAGCACTATCAAGTGGCGCAACGCCACTCCAAATCACAAAGAAACCGACTGTAATAGCAAAAACAATGGCTCCGAATATCACAGCAGGCCTTACCTGTTCATGCAATTCAACTTCAATTTTATGCTGATATTTCGCCTCTTCTGGAGTAAGAGCTGTCATAAACGCCTTGGCGTCGACAAAAAACTTCTTAATTTCCTGCCAGTCCAAAAGCTTCTCTAGCGGTTTATTAGCCTTCACGACAATTTCTTGCTCGGAAGATTCATCCTTCTCTGGTTTATGATCTGGGGCTAAATTGGCATTCATATAATAATTACACACTAAAAAATTAACGAGCTTTTGTAATCAAGCTGTCAGACATTGCCTAAAAGCAGCAGACACACTCATCGCAAAGAGCTCTTTTAACACCTCAGCAATCCAGATTCTTCTCGATTTTCTGGATTACTCCGCTTTGCTCACAATGACAATAATTTATACCATATTAGAGCATTCAAAGGAAAACCTGAGGCACATATGAATCTCTCGCTTTTCTATAGAATTACAACCGCTTATGGCTAAATTACTCCTAAGTCAAAGACATAAAAGAAGGCTGATTTTTCTGCATTTTTTGCATCTCATCAATTACCTGTTTTTTCGGCCCAAACATAGTAAGCATTCCATCTTTCATAACCATAATTTTATCCACAAGAGTAAGTATAGGGGCTCTGTGTGATATTATAATAACAGTCATTTTTTGCTCTTTCGCATACTCAAGCGCAGTCGCAAGAGCAACCTCGCCATAACTATCAAGACTTGCGTTAGGCTCATCCAACACTAAAATCTTTGGAGAACTAAAAAATGCGCGTGCCAACCCTATGCGCTGACGCTGACCACCAGAAAGAGTCGAGCCATCAAAGCCTATTTCTGTGTCATATCCCTTTGGCAGCTGCAATATCATATCATGCACTCCCGCAAGTTGCGCCGCCATGATAACATCTTCATAATGCGCATCCTTATCCATGCGACCTATATTCTCCCTTATGGTACCACCAAATAACTCTATATCTTGCGGTAGATACCCAACATGTTTACCGAGTTCTTGTCTATTCCAATCCCTCAAGCTAGCACCATCAACGCGCATAGCACCAATCGATGGATGCAAAGCACCAACGATTAATTTCGCAACCGAAGTCTTTCCAGAACCGCTGGGGCCAATAACCGCAAGCATCTCACCAGCTGGAAGGCCAAAAGAAACTCCCTTGATTATATGCTTTTGCGAACCTAGTGGCGCGTAATAAACATTTTCTGCATCGATTCTACCCTCAGGCTCTGGCAAAGACATTACATTATCAAGCACAGAATATTTCGAAAATGCAGTATTCAACCTTTGATAAGCTTTCTTACAATTCACATAGCCATTCCAAGAGGTGATTGCAACTTCAAACGGCGCAAGTGCACGCCCTACAAGCGAAGAACTAGCAATAATAGCTCCAGTAGAAAGCTCTCCTTTTGTCACAAGATATGCACCAAGCCCAGTAACAGATATCTGCAACGTAAGCCTTATAAATTTTGTTATTTCAGCAAATATCACCTGCCTCTTTGTTGCAAGAGCTTGCATTTTTTGGACACTATTGTTTGAAACCTGCCAAGATTTATTAACATTTCCAAGCAAGCCCATAACCTCTATAACTTCTGCATTACGAGTAGTCTGATCAATATGCCTCATACTTTTGATAAATGCTTCGTTTGTCGCTTCAAGAAGTGGCTTTGTAACTCTATCACCAATCAAACCAATCAAAACCAATACCGCTCCACTAAGCACGGCCAAAATCCCTATATAAGTGTGGAGCATAAAAAGCACTATCAAGAAGATTATCGCCCACGGCGTATCAAGGATAGCAATCAATCCAGGATTTGTTAAGTAAGTCTTCACAGTCTGCAAATCCCGCATTTGCTGACTATTCGCATTAGCCTTGGACTCCAGCGCAGTTCTTACAGAATTTGCAAAAACGTCATATGATAATCTTTTTTCAAACCAACTTCCCATCTTAGTCATGGCAAAGGAACGTGCTGCCTGAATTAGGCTCAACAAACCAAGAGCAAGCAATATGACAAGGGTCAGCATAAGTAAAGTGTCAAGATTACCACTGGACAATACGCGATCCAAGACCTGCATAGAGTAAAGAGGAGTCGTCAACATCAGTAAATTCACCATGCAGCCACATATCAGGATATACTTTACCATGACTTTGCAAGCTAATAAATTCGCGCGAAGAGGTGTAACATTTTGAGTTGTTTGCATGGTACCAAGCCTTGTCTACTATTCTTATAGAGTTTATACACAACACATCATCGTTGCATAAAAATACTACTTTTTTATATAAATACAATTTTTACGAGCATGCTTTGTCGTAAACTTTAAATTCCTAGTGCATCAATAAGATAACCGATTTTATAAGAAAATAAAGCGATATTCTATGCTGTGCAAATTTTATTGTATCAATTTACACTCCATAACACATCGTTCATAGGGATATAGGTAAGCAAAATGTCTGTATCAAGAGCTGTCTACATTATTTTTGCTAATTTTTCTTTAACCATATCACGATACATTGCTAGGTGCGCTTTATTCAAAAATTTATTCACGACAGATACGCTCAATAACTTCTCAAGATCTTGCCATTTTTCTGCTGATATATAAGACTGCAACAGCAATTCACATGAGTCTTTAGACGGCAATAATTCATACAATTTATTTGCATATACCAGCGCATTGTCATATTGCTTATCACTAATCATTAAATTAACCAACTCTTTTAGTGCAAAGTTAAGCGTCTCATTATACGGCAACATAGCAAGAAGCAGAGCTTTTTGATCTCTAGAATTATCACCAAGTGTTGAGAGAAAATATTTTATATAATACGAAAAATAATCCACTTGAGCAGTGGCATATAAGGCTTTTGCATAACGCGCTATATCATCCTTGGCTTTACACTGCAAAGCGATAATCAGCCGCATGAGATTATCATTATTCTTTTGCAAGTTTAATATATATCTTCTCTTTTTTATATATTCTGGGAAATTTAATATAACATACAGCAATTTACAAAGCGCATAGAAAACACTTTGTGCTGTAAGAAAGAGGGCTAATGCTGCAATTGGCCTAAGCTGTATTCGAAGGCCAAATGCTTCAAGCGCTATATCTTGCATATCTTTTGTCCAAAACAAGCCAGCTGTGAACGCTGAGCCCAATAGTATAGAGTATACGATAAAATTAATTGGCATCGCTAGTTATCTGCTTCATTATCTGTTCAAGTAACGTTATAGCATTCACCTTGGTTTGCAAGGCTCTAATTATGCTGTCTAACTCTTCATATTTCACCGCTATTGGCCGCAACAATATTACAGCTTTATCTAAATCATCTTCTTGAATCTCGATGAGCGCGGCTTCTAAGCTATTTTTGAATTCCACATCTTTCAATTCTTCTATTTTGACCATGTCTTTAAAGATAGCTAATTCTTTAACTCTATTGTCATCAACATGATCTCTATTATCTTTATTATCAATAATTGTGATATTGCCAGTAAGTTGCATAGAAAACGCTTTTAGTGTTTTTACTATTTCATAATTTGAGGGCAAGCTAACTTTTGCAATCTCTTGCAATTCAGGTAATTGCTCGCGTATATTATCTAGCGCATTGTAAGTTGCTATCTTTTCTATTTCTTTTGTAAAATCTCTTCCATTTTTCACATCTTCAATTGCATCATACGCAGCTTTGAAAGATACCATTTGATTGGATTTTGTGAGTAACTCAGCTTCAATTGAGGAGGATGAATTTAAGTTTGACGAGACGGATACCATCTTGCTCAGATTTACGCTGAATTTCTCTTGGAATGCGCTCATCTCATCAAGCTGCACCTCTAGCGTATTCAGAGATTTACTTAATCTATTGATTACAGAATAAAAATGAAATCCAAATCCAGCAAAAGTAACGATAGTAAGGAAATATATCACCAAGAGGATGCTCATTCCTTTTATCCGACATTTCGACTTTTCTTTTTGTCTCTCTATTTCAGACATCTATTGAACATACTCTCAGTTACTAGTTAAAATCTCATTGCTCTAGAAATGCATATCGGTTATTATACATTTTCAGAAAACGTATAATACCTGATTGTATTTTATACTAGCCTTGTTTTCAAGTATATTATACTGCCGAATTAGCTCAGTGGTAGAGCAACCGCCTTGTAAGCGGTAGGTCATCTGTTCAAATCAGATATTCGGCACCATTCCTTAATGGAAGGTATTAACGATTTATCCAGAGCGAAGCACCACACTCCTCAGTCACTTGCGTTGCAATGCAGGTGATGTATATCATTGCGAGTGAGTTACTAGCAAGCAACTCTCACAACTGCAGCAATCTAGAAATTCTGGAAAAATCTGAATTGCTTTGCTCGCGATGGCAAATTTAAATTTTGCGTAACAAAATGCTTCTCCAGTGTGCTAAATTATTGGCAAATTGCAACTCATATCATAGAGTGCACCTTTTTATATAATAATCATGTAGAATTCTATCTTTAAGATGCTGTATTTGGTAAGGAAATTTGAAGAAGCGATCATTATAAACAACGATATAGAAATAAAAATCGTTGAAGTAAAAAGAAATGCTGTAAAGCTTGGTATCACCTTCCCAAAGACCTCTACTGTATTGCGCAAAGAGGTACACGATATGATAGCTCAGGAAAATATATCCGCATTGTGGATAAACGACCTAGAGACAATCTCGTTTAATATGGCTGATTCTTCTTTGGAAGCAGAGGAAGACGATGACTCTGCTTGTGATGAAAAACAGAAAGATAAGGCGACATAGAGCCATTTATAACAGATTCTTATGAACCAAAATCGCACAACAGTTGACCATGATGAAATTAAAAAATTCACCTCTTTAGCTGAAAAGTGGTGGGATACTACTGGTGAATATAAAATATTACATCAGATAAATCCTGTGAGAATCTCATATATCAAGCAAGCTGTTACGTCGCATTTTGGCAAATCGTTGTCTGGGCTTAATGTCTTAGATATAGGATGCGGCGGCGGATTGTTAAGTGTTCCGATGTGTAGGTTGGGTGCAAATGTCACGGGGATAGACGCAGGCTCCGAAAATATTGAAATTGCAAAGGAATATTCTGCTGCGCGTGATTTGGATATAAATTATCTGAATACGACTGCTGAAGAGTTCGCAAGGGATCAAAAACAATTGAAATCATATGATGTTGTTCTTTGTATGGAGATTATAGAGCACGTCTCTGATATTTCACTGTTTCTAGATTCAGCTATAAGCCTTTTGTCAGATAGCGGTATCATTATTATTTCAACGATTAATCGCACGTTAAATTCTTTCGTAAAAGCTATCGCATTTGCTGAATACATCCTTCACTTTGTACCAAAAGGCACTCACAACTGGAAAAATTTTTGCAAGCCATCTGAGATTGTAAATATATTAAAAAAAAAACAGATCTTTTTAGAAGATTTGAGCGGGATGGAATATAACTTCATTTCCAACACTTGGAATATAACGAAAAATATAGATACAAATTATTTCCTCTCAGCTAAAAAAACACCTCTTCAAACACACATTTGACAGGCGTTAGATCTCTTGCATAACCTTATGAATTGATTAAATTCATTGATTTTTAGCAAGGATGTTAATGAAGTTTGAGCAAACAATTTAATTTGATTGCTGGAGTTTATAATTTTGAGCTTAGAGAGGTTATGCAATGAATCAATATAAAGGTTGGTGTCTATGCGGTTCTTGTCGCTATGTCATCACGGGGGAAAAGCCAAAGGCGATGTATTTATGTCATTGTAGCCGATGTAGAAAAGAAACTGGCACGATTCATGGGGCCAATATTTTCTTTAATAATGCTCGATTATTATGGGAAAAGGGTCAAGATAATATCACCTATTTCAAGTTGGAAAATACAAGAAAACAACGCGCATTCTGCAATAGTTGTGGTAGCCCACTTCCTAGACAAGATGGAGAATCTCATGTGACTTTGCCAGCAGGGACAGTAGATGATGATGCTTTTCTTGAGCCAACAGCTCATGTTTTTTATGCAAGCCGTTCGTCTTGGGAGAACAAAGCAATGGATTTGAAACGATTTGATGAGCTACTAAAGGTAGATTGAAATCTGGATGAGATGAAACCGAAATTCAGCTTTCAGTTCTTTAGTTGAAGTTATGCAAGAGCTCTATTATAGAAATTTTAGCAGAGTAGCTATCTGTATTTATCTTATGCTACGTATGTGATATTAAAACATTAGGAGAATCTTAATTATTTTGTTATAGTCGTGGAAATATCTCAAGAACACAGCATGCGATACAAAATCTTTGATACCAACAAATATATCAAAGCACTAGAAGCTTCTGGCTTTAAAGAAGCGCAAGCCGAAGTTATAGTCAATCCCTTACTTACAAGCAAAAAGTAAAAATATCTGTGCAAATAATCAAATCTACCTTAATCGTTGGTATCACAACTTTCGCATCTCGCATTTTAGGCTATCTTCGAGACGCCATTATCGCATCAGCGCTTGGGGCAACGCCTTTAAATGATGCATTTTTGATCGCTTTTAGATTAGCAAATTTATTTCGCAGCCTTTTTGGAGAGGGTGCTTTTCATAGTGCGTTCGTCCCGATCTTTGCTGGTCTTATTAAGCGTCGAAACTTAATCTACGCTAAAACATTCGCCGCAAGAGTCCAATCTTTATTGTTTTTAGCACTTTTTTTATTTTGTGTATTTATAGTTATCTTTATGCCAGCTGTTATCAGCCTAACAGTTCCAGGCATAGGACGCAGTGAACCTGGTCATATTGCTCTAATAATCGAATTATCCAGAATCACATTTCCGTATCTATCATTAATATCAATTGTTGCATTTTACGGCGGGATCTTAAACAGCATAGGTAAATTCTTTCCATTTGCCTCTATATCTGTTTGGTTTAACATAATCCTTATAATATTCATCTTCAATTCTGATTTTTTTAAAACAAAAGCTCATGCGCTCTGCTATGGATTGATTATTGCAGGAATAATTGAGCTGGTCTGGATATTACTTTTTGCTAAAGCCAATCGTGTTTTGATACCGTTTAAAGCTCTAAAGATGAGCAAAGAGCTAAAAGATATGCTGAAGCGGCTAGGAGCTGGCACCTTCGGCTCTGGCATCTTGCAGATTAATATTTGGATTGACCTTGCGATTGCTTCATTTATTCCAGGTGCTATTTCTTTTCTATATTTTGCAGACAGAATCATGCAACTTCCACTAGCTGTGATTGGAACTGCAGCTTCATTCACACTGCTTCCTGCGCTTGCAAAAAGCTTTCAATCCAATGATAACGATGGCGCGAATGCGACACAGAACATAATGCTCAGATTTTCTATGTTCTTTGCAATCCCAGCCTCTTTTGGCCTCATCTTCCTTGCATATGAAATAGTTGATATACTTTTTCGTCACGGTGAATTCACTCGTGCAGATGCGCAAAATACATCTAATGCACTAAAATGTTTTGCCATTGGGTTGCCGGGATATATCTTGAATAAGATCTTTATAAGCTATCTTCATAGTCACGGGGACGTCAAAACACCAATGAAAGTCGGAGCAGCAAGCTTACTTGTCAACATCTGTCTCAGCTTGATTTTGATAGTGCCGCTGAAGCACTCTGGCATTGCTCTCGCATCAGCTCTTACCGCCACTTTGAATGCAGCTGTCTTTATTTTCATATGTTCAAAATATAAATCTTACTCAATTAATAAGCAAACAACTTATAGTATCTTGCAAAGTATAGCAGCATCAATCATTATGACAGCAGGCCTCTATGCAATCTTTATAGTATTACCGATTGATTCTAGTGTTTTGCATTTATTCATAAGTATAATTTTTGGATTTTTGCTATATATCTCTTCGTATTATTTAATTAGAAAAATATGTTAGCGTTCTTATTATCTCAGTTTTTGCTCTTCATGTTATTTCTTAATACGGCATTTGGGGAGACTATATCGAAAATTGATAAGCAAAAATCAGATGTTGCCGCAGTCATAGCTCAGATGAGCTCTGCTATTAATTCGCGCAAACCATTGAATATTAAGACTTTTTTCGAATATTACGTATCTCCTAATGCAAAATTCGAAATAAAAAGCCACATGTTATCAACGACCCAAGCAGAGCCTGTAAGCAAAGATTCAGCACAAATTCTTAGCAGGCAGGAATATGTTGATACATTATCTCAGATAGTCACAAACACTACGATATATGGCTTCGAGGCTAATATGAAATCCTTTACTCCAGAAGGAGATGGATTCGCAATCGCAGAAGTTACAATCAAAGAGGTTGCTGCTAATTTTTCTTACAACGACAAGAAAACGGATAGGATACTGAAGCGCGTGAAGATTGACACCAATTGTAATTTTATGTTCAATATATTAGCATCTACGCCTATAATCATGAGCAGCAATTGTATAGAAGAGATAGTATTGGAGCAGCCCTAGGTGATGTCGTCACGTAGTACACAAAATCATTAATTTTTGTTATAAGACTACTTAATTGTTATTTTCATGAATGCTAGAACAAGGTATTCAAGTAAAAACATCCAAAGGTTCCAAAGAAGTAACTTGATTATGTAAAAATATGGAAAATTATTCTGACGAATTTCGCTTAGAGAGGATCAATATGGTTCAGAATCAATTGATACCGAACCAGCTATACGACAAAAAGATTTTAGATGCTATGGAAAGTGTTCCAAGACACATGTTCGTCGAGACAAGGTGGCGTCCTGTAGCCTATATAGATAATGCCATTCCAAGTGTTAAGGCACGAAAGCTACTTCCACCTCTTGTATTTGCAAAGATGCTGTCCTATTCAGGAATAAAGGACGGGTCATCTGCTTTGGATGTTGGTTGCGGCTCTGGTTATTCCACTGCTATATTAGCGCAAATGGTAAAACATGTTGTAGCAATTGATAATGATCCTGAGTTATTGCGCCAAGCAACGCATATTCTAAATGCTATTGGAATAAAAAACTATATCTGTAAGCAGTCTGAGCTTTCAGATGGAGATCCAGATGGGCAAAATTTTGATGTGATCATCGTAAATGGCATCTTGAACTCACAGCAGGTTGACGCTCCTAGTACGCTGCTTTCACAACTCAAAAGATCTGGAATATTGATGGCCGTAGAGCAGTTTGGCAATACTAAATTAATAGTGAGATATGTCAATGTATCTGGTGTTATAGTTAAAGAGGATCTAGATCTTGCGGATGCTGAGGTGTTGTTGTAATGTGCTGTCAAGCATGTGATGTAATATAGTAAAGGCAGTTGAGTATGCTACATATTAAAAGCAAAATCTATAGCCTGTTGAAGAGTTTGAAAATTATGAATAATTGACTTTACTTTGACCTTAAAATTGGCCCAAAAAATCTCTATCGGATTCATGTCTGGAGAATATGGTGGTAAAAAAAGCAAGGTACAGCCTGCATTCTCTATGAGTTGCTTGGTTTTTTCTGACTTATGAAAAGCAGCATTATCCATCACAACAACTTGTCCTGGCTTCAATACTGGAACAAGAAATTTTTCAATCCACATATTAAAAAGTGCACTATTGCAAGTACCTCTAAAACAAGCC
>JABFOW010000059.1:0-17855 GCA_022817725.1 Archaeoteleia sp. ZL-2020 | reverse complement strand
TTATTTTGTAGAATTTAAATTTGTTCCTTTAAATTTCAATAATTTGTAAATCAAAAAATCCGATCTTTTGATTTTTCCAAAAAAATCATGATTTATTCCAACCCTGTAAATATTTGTTTTCAAGGAAATAAGCACTTATTTTAAACTATGGCCATCTAAATAATTAACTTCATTTACTGAATATCGACTAAATACTTTTGGCTCACAGAACTTTTGTAGATTGATCAGAGGATATCAACTGATATTTTTTATTCTGGTGATTGAAGGTCCACAAATTGAAAATATAAGATTCAATTAAATTGTGTATATTGACTTGTGGACAAATCTATTTTTGTAATGTTTATCAAATTATAATAATTACAAGACAAATATCCAATAACAGTAATTACAATAAATATTAACATTCTCTTCCATAAACATATCAAAGCAATGATTGAAAAAAATTTCCTAGTTGATCACCTTCTCTTGTGAATCACAAAATTCTACATTCAATGGAAGATTATTTTATGTTGATTGATAAGAAAAATGATATTATGTCAATATATACATGTATGGTCCAAATTGAGTTTTTTCACCAAAAACATGTTGCCTTATCAATTATATTTGCTGCTTCGTCACTATGTGATCCACTTGGCAAGTAAGGTGATGTGAATTCTCTATATGCCAAGCATACACGACGACTGCTCACATCTTCTCTCAAAACGCAATGTTCCCAATTGTACCTAGAATAAAATATTTAATTTTTTATTATAAAATGTACAAGGTTTATGTAAATTTATAAATACATATGTCTATGTTTATAGAATGCATCATAAGTTCAAAACTTGAATGATCATGTATCCAATAATAATTATTAATTATTATTACTATTATTTTTGTATGATATAAAAAATGTTTATTCTGATTTTGGCTATCTTATTTTACCTTGCAGCTCCATACAATACTAATAATGATCTTTCTGGCATGGGTATTCTTACAATGACATTATCTCTCATAACATCTGGTTCTTCAACAGTTTCAGAACTACTAATTTCTGAGACACAGTCTAAATTGTAACACAATTTTGGACCTCTGTAAGTTGTCATTGTTAGCATAGAGTCTCCTGTTACATTGACTGTAACAATACGCTCGCCCCAGATCCAACAATCGTCAATATGGGGATCAATGGATGCCCCTCGCTCTACTGTGTATTCTAAACTACACTGTTCAATGGTTTTAAATTCATTCAAAAGAGGAATCTTTTTAAATCGCTCTTGTAGAAATTTGGTTTTTTCTGGAAAGCCACAAAATGATCCCAGCCGAAGTCGCTTTTTCTTGAAGTTGCATTTTGGCCCATAATTCTGATAGACATATTTTGTGTAAAATAGTGAACATTGTTTGCAATTATGAAATGTGTTTGGTAACTTTATGTAACTACCTGTTTTCTTCTCCCACTTTGAGATGCATCACAGGGGAGATTATCAAGGTCATTTATTAATGTCTGTGCTTCATCTACACTTAAAAAATCTAGCTAGAACAATTATTTCATTATATCTTTTGTGTATATATACATATATTTGAGAAGATATATTTATATATATATATCTATATATATATATATAGAATAATAAATGTATCTGGCAGATTAATTGAACAAAAATTTATTGAAATTAATTAATCAAATATTTGAAAATTCAATTATGTGAACATTTGTATTTTAAATATGATTTGTATTTATTTATTTATTTTGTTAAACAAAATTTGGAATATTGATTGTCAACATGCAATTTCTCAATATATAATTGTGACACTGATTTTTAGTCAATGTTATATTTGGTAAATTTACGATTTCTTAATTTGTCTAATCGTGCTAAGCTAAAACAACGTTGAAAAATCTTGCATTGACTAAAAAAAGTTGTTCATACTTTTCAAATAAATTAAAACATTCCAATGCATATTTTACCTGTATATAGACACCTGAAAAATCATATTCTTCACCAATATGTTCAGGGTGTTCTGTAAACCAGTCAACATTCCAACCTTGCCAGCTTTTATCACATAGTGGGCAATATGTAAAACTTTTATTTTTCTGTATTAAAACAACAATTTATTAAATAGTTAGTTTTTCCAAAGAACTCATATAACTAGTTTTTTAGTTATTCTGATTTGTATAAAGATTTGTATACAATATCTTAAACCTCTCGATTGTAGGTTATGTAGTATTAATTTGCTTACTTGTAACTCCGCGAAAAGATTCGGCTTTGATATGTCGTATTTTTGTTCGCAAATCAAACATGTTCTGATTCCTTTACAGCCACATGTGCGAATTGTTTCCATCATGGAGTAATTACAAAAAATCTGTCCAATGAATTATTTTTTTCATAAACTTTAAATTTGTTCCAAAATGTCAACTGCTGTATATATCTAGCGTTCGTTTGGATAAAAAATGAATAAAATTTTATATTATAGTACAAGCATTCAATACTTCTAATTAATAAATTATTACCTTAACTTTTTTAAAGTTTACATTAATTTTGAAACAGAGAAACAACGCAAGATACATCCCCTCTCTGTTTTATATGCATATGATTGAAGAAATGAAGCAAAATTATCAATACATTGATAATTTGTTGTCTGTGGCGCTTCAGTGCAATATTTCACTATAAAACAAGAATATAAAATTGCACTTAATGTCAACGGCCATACCTCGTATGAATTTACTAGTTCTCGTCGTCGCTCGTCGTCGACCGTACCTCGTGTGAGTGTACTAGTTCTCGGCCACGTTTTTATACTGAACATTACAAAAAGAGACAAAAAGTTTAGAAAAAATTAATCAGCGCTTTGAAGCAAAACATGATAGAGATCGGAAAAGTGAAGTTATAAGGGTTATGGACCCTTCGGGAAAAAATGAAACTGACATAACCTCAACTCTAAATATAAATGCGCAAAATGATATGAGCAGGCCAAATGCAGTCATTCAATTAAATGTGACGCAAGTTAGAGAAATTAAAAAGATTACTAGTGATTCCAAACAAAAGTTTAAATCAAAGACACTCATAAAAAGTACAAAAGGTGCAAAAAACGAAAAAATTTCACCGAGTCCTAACCTAATCGCAACAAAAAGGAAAAAAGCGATTAAAAATAAGCAACTAGAAAAAACAAGCAAAGAAGAAAACATAAATATGGAGACGATAATTCAGCAAACGAGCCAGGTTGAAGGTAACAACGTAATGGATTTAGTGCAAGAAAATCTGGAATTGAGAAGAGAAATAATCCAACTAAAAGAACTGCTATTACAACAGCAACAAAACACAATAATACAAGAGGACATTACTCTAAAAAACAGATTCCAATGGCTCCAAGACTCAGCAGAGGACAATAATTTAGAGCCTATGGACCAACAAGAAATACCAATTCTGGAAAAACTTAGGACGGAAAACTACCGCAAAAACAAACACCCAGAAACAAGAGAGAAGAACCAGAGAGAAGAAACTGATCAAAGAAATACGGCCAAGCGGTTGAAAGGCACACATGAAGAAATACCAGAAAGAGAAAGGGAGAAGCAGCAAGAAATTGATAAGAACAAACCTCCCCCAATAATTATACAGGACCAAGACCCTAAAGATACGGTAAAATTAATATTACACGAAAGCGATAAAAATTTTGTTATCAAACGAAAACACGAAAACAAATTCATATTATATGTTGAAAATTTAACAGAATACAAAGAAGTAAAAGACTTATTAATAGAGGCAAACACAAACTATTACACATTCACACCAAAAACAGACAAATTTCCTTCAATGCTACTTAGAGGTTTACACAGTTCTTTTGAAGAACAAGGTATTTTAGAAGAACTAAAAACAATGGAAAAAGAAGACTTGAAATTTATTAAAGTCTCTAGATTTAATACTAAACGTTCGAAAGCAAACAATGTCAAACTTCCGTTGTTTTTAGTACAACTATCAGCAAATAGTAAACTCGAAAAACTGAGAAATATTAAATATCTAGGACACCAAGTCATTACTTGGGAAAAAGTAAGAAAAACAGAATCCATACAATGTAAAAAATGTCAACGACTAGAACACACTGCGGTAAATTGTAATATGAAATACAGATGCGTCAAATGTAATTTCCCACATGGACCAGGTGAATGTAAGCTAAAGAACGACAAAGAGGTCGTTCGATTTGTACAGTATAACTGTTTAAAGAACAGTTATACTGTACAAATTGTAGTAAATACGGACATCCTGCCTCCTACAGAGGATGCCCAAAGTTAAGACAAATCAATAAACTGCAAAAGGAAAATCAAATTTATTCACAAAACCAAAGACAATTAAAAATCCAGCAAATTGCAAATAGTGTTAGACCTAATGTAGATTTTGCAACTATTGTAAGACAGCCACCAATTCTACAACAAAAAGATTTCCCCCAATTAAAAACTGGAGCAATGTTAAAATCAAACACAAATCACCATTACTTTGACCAAAATTCTCAAAATCAAACAGCTCCTGAAATGATACAAAAACTCTTAGATGAATTTAAAGAAAATATGAAATACACTTTAAATCAAATAAAAATACAACTGACTGGTCTAGAAGGAGGGGTCGAATCAAATGCTCTGAGAATTGACTCAATAACTCAGACGTTGGATGGTATGATAAATTATGGATACACAAATCAATGAAAACACGAAATTACTAAATATTAACAAAATAAAATTAATATCTTTGAATGTGAATTCTATAATAACGAACCAGAGAAGATCTTCACTTCTCAATTTACTAAATAAAGAAAACCCTGATATTGTTCTTTTGTGCAAAACGAAATTGAACAAACAACATGTACTAGGATTTAAGGACTACAATGTAATCAGAACAGACAGAACAAATGCAATCCAAAGTGGAGGGGCAGCAATTTTGATAAAAAAACATTTTAAATATAAGCAAATAGTGATCCCGAATCTCATAGATACGAAAGTTATTGAAACAACTATCATAGAGCTAAAATTAGCAGATAACAATAATCTGTTCATTATAGCTTTATACGCAAAGTCTGGAAATCACAAAGAATTCATACCAGAACTGGAAATAATTTACTCACAATTAAAGTTACAAAATCCATCAAATTTTTTCATTATAGCAGGAGATTATAATGCGAAACATAGCAACTGGAATAATGTAAATAACAACGTTTATGGTATTGCATTAAATAAGTGGGTAGATAGGAGAATGGCTGAGTATAGAATCGTATTATATAGTACCAAATATCCATCGTTCCCGAGTGGTAATTCTTATATAGACTTAATTCTTGCAGACATCCGTTTAAATTTTCAAAATAGTTGCAACTACCAACTAGATAATATTCCCTACGACAGCGATCATAACGCGTTACTAGCAATAATCACTTATACAAATGACTCAAATTTCGTATTAGAAAGACAAAACGAAAATATTAATTTAAATTATAGAAAAGCAGATTAGTCGAAATTTCACAAATATTTGGATGACCATTGTATGTTGGAGATAACAGCGGACAGGAATCTACAAAATAATGAAATAGAAAAGCTCTTAGCTGAGATAGATGAATATATCAAAATAGCCATAAACAAAAATATCCCCAAAATTAAAGGAAAAAATCATGTAGACTCATATGTAAACGCAAAAATATTAAAATTACAGAAAGATAAAAGCAAAATTTTAACATACTTACACCAATTGAATAAAAATTTCACAAATCAAAAAAACCGTACAATAATATATTTGAAAAAAATATTAGCAGAGATTAAAGCCAAACTTAAAGAAGAATTTAATAAGTCTATAAATGAGTACTGGAGAAAGATAGTAGAAAATATTCCTATTAACGACCCTAAACACATGTTTCCACAAATGAATCAAATTTTTAGAAAAAATGAGTCGGCCAACATAGCAACATTAAAAATAAACTCAAACAAAGCAAACTTGCTAAAAGATGCAAATATAGATATAGCTTCCGTATCTCAAGATGACTCACAAAATTTTATTATTTCAGATATTAACAATAAATTAAACATAATAGGTGCACATTTTGCTAGTATTAACAATAAAATCGAAAACATAGGAGTTCCCCAACTTACTAAAGTGATAAATAAAGTTACAGATACTCTAAAAGAGGAAATGCTCCAAGATAGCCAAAATAATTTAACAGTATGCAACTTCAACGCAAAAAACCCATCAGATTGCCCGTATATCGATACAGAAATATCTAACTATTACACTAACAAAATGGAACTCACCAGAATATTCAAAAAACTAAATAACAAAAAATCTTCTGGTTTTGATGGAGTTCCCAATATTGCATTAAAACATTTACCAAATAGACTGATTACATATTATACTGTTCTCTTCAACAACTTATTAAATAATATGCACTTTCCTACAATGTGGAAAAAAGCCAAAGTAGTTGCAATATTAAAAAAAGAAAAAGACAACTCTGACCCTTCGAGCTACAGGCCAATCAGTCTTTTACCAAATATTAGTAAAGTGTTTGAGGTAATCATAAACAAATCATTGATAGAGTTTTCAAATCAACACAATGTTATAAAAGAAAATCAATTCGGCTTTAGACATAAGCATTCAACAATTCACGCTATAACTAAACTGACATCAGACATAAATTGGGCATTAAACAATCAACAGTGCGTTGGGGCCTGCCTCATAGATCTCGAGAAAGCTTTTGATACAGTATGGATAGAGGGACTTATTTTTAAAATGATACGAAAAAAATTCCCTAAACATTTAATAAAATTGATTTGGAATATGATAAGTAACAGATCTTTAATAGCATCACAGGGAAAAGAGCTGGCGTCAAAAGAATTCTATCTGAAAAATGGTTTGCAACAAGGAACAGTTAACTCACCAATCTTGTTTAACATATTCACTTGCGATATACTGAGTATGTTTAATCTGAATGTAAGCCCTGCATTAAAATCAATAGCATTTGCCGACGATTTAATTTTGTACGTTATAGATGAAAAACCGGTAAAAATAAAAATAGAACTACAAACACTTTTTGAAAAGATTAAATCTTACTATAACTCTTGGAAATTGAGAATAAATGCAAAGAAGTGTGAAACGATTTTGTTCAGACCACCTACTCAGATAGCATACAGGAATGTGAAAAAAACCTACAAGGCCTTCGCTATATTTGATACAGACTAAAGTGCTGAACAAATTCCTCATAAAAAAATCGTAAAATACCTAGGTATAAGTTTAGACGAAAGACTTCACTTCAAATACCATATTAAGATCCAATTGAGAAAGGCGCAATCGGCATTCTTCAAAGCTAAAAGACTTTTCTACTCGAAACATTTAAACAGTAAGATTAAATTAATATGCTACCAACTAATAGTGAGACTCATTCTCACATACGGATGCGCAATATGGTACAACATAAGTGCTCACATCATGGAAATCAAAGAAAATAGTCTAATCTTTGGAGCCCTTTATCCCAACCCAAATTATTTTAGTAAATCTATGATATCCGGATTCGTACCGCCCGAAGCATTTCCTTATATGGATAATTTAGGATTCATTCAGGATAATAGTAATATACCCATAATTTATCATGCCAGCAGACACAGCAAATGTAAAAAAATACTTTACGAACCACATACACAAAACAACTCACCAAACATAAATTGGAAATATAGCATGGCTCTACCAACTAGAGACATTGTGGACAAGTCTAAGTTAAACAAAAAAAGGTATTGGTGGCTGGAAAATTGAATTATATGTGTATTATATAAAATAAAAATTAAGGAAAAATATCGATCCGCTGCAATGGGCTGGCGACACCTCTGTATATACATCTTGTAAATAATTGTACATAACCGATTTCCTTTTCCTCCTTCCCGGGTATCCCTAGTTTTAGTTTTATATAAATCATGCGACGCCGGAACTAGTTTTTGAAACCCCCTTTTCTAGTTTAATATTATGGAATAAGATAGATTATAAGTACTCTAAGATAACTTAAAATATGAAGGCATAAGCTCCAATATTGTATTATCCATGTTCAAAAAAAAAAAAAAATGTTTACGACTTCGAGTGTCACTAGGTAACCGTTAAGTCTTATTAAGTAAACACATATGGTATACTCTCGTTTATTGGAGTATATAAACAATTTTTGTATTAATAATTTTAAGCTTTGTATTGGGTTCAATAAACATCTTTAATAATAATATATACCAGTTCTCGTCCGATCACTGAAGTCAAGCAGCATTGGGTGTGGTTAGTACTTGGATGGGTGACCGCTTGGGAACACCACATGCTGTTGACACTATTTTTTTGTATTTCCAATTGATGAATTTGTTATTTTTTTCATTTTTTATACTCAGGCACTTGTACAAGTTTTATTTTTTAAACTATCAACCTTGATTGCATCTTTAGTTATTAACATGTAATTGAACAAATGAAATTATACACATGAAAATAAAATGCATATGTAAATAGGTTTTTTCTAATAAATGAATGAAAATTGAAATTTTTGCAAAGGTAATTAAATAGTAATATGGTAGTACAAAATATGTGCAAAAAATTATCCTTTGAAAAATAATTTCTTTCAATATTATCACTACATGGCTTGGGTCAGAAGTTTGGGGATTGAGATACTTTTATAACATAGAAAAAATGCACTGTAACTTAAATAACAGTTCTGTAAATACCTTAAAATTCCCTATACTATCCTAGGAGAATGATAAAAATACATTTAGTTACAATAATTCATTAACTTAAAGTAAAAGTTACCCCATATGAATCATCCCAGTAACGAGAGACATATTGAGACAAATATAAAAATTGCTATCTAATATGGCAATATGCCATATTATTTATTAATTATTAAGATGCGCGAGAGCCCTGGTTAAAAAAACCCATTGAATCCAATTCGCGAATGGGGAATTGGTTTGAATTGTAACATCGTTTGGGGTAAAACCCTATTCAAACCAAGTCACCTATAGACACCGAGTTTTTGGTTCGTGAACTGGTTTGAATGGGGATAAACACAAAAATCTTCCGTTAGTATTTTGGGTATTGTAAACAATTGGGAATATCCCAATATAATAAATGGAATTCAATGGGGTATCGCACAATTGCGAATCAATCGGTATTCAACAGGATTGAATGGGTACTCGACCTATTTAATATAGCATATTTCACACATTACTCCTATTGGCAATAGGATGTTACAGTGCGATTCCCAATTTAATTAATGGGATACTAATTAAATCATATAAATCCCATCCAATCCCATTCGATTCTGAACGATGTTACAATTGAGTCCTATTCGTCAATTGGAACATAATTTTGGGTTTAATGGGGTCAATAGGAATTTGTAACCAGAGAAAGGATTTTAATAAATTTTACCACGCTCATCCGTTTTGGGATTTGTTATACTTGGTCAAAATAGATATAGTTGAAACAAATTTTTATAAGAGACTCTCCTAAAAAGCACAGTTAATTTTACACAAAGGCTTGAGTGTGGAATGATGACAGTTGCTTTTAAAGCCATTCACTTAGCACGGAATAGTATTCTGAAATTACTTGTAATGAATGATACACGCCTTCGTCGAACCTATTTAGATAGAGAAATATACATTTTCAATTGTATAAAAATACTGGTCAAATATAATTGGGTTAAGTTTCATGTGCAAGGGAAATGTTATCACCAACCACCTTGCTTTTCGGGGCAGAAAATAGCAGTGTTTGACTGTACCTAAATATTTCACATATTGTTGCAGTGTCTAGAAATTCATGGTAGAATCCCGGATTAACTATTTTTCTAATAGCGTCAAGACTTATTTCTGTGTCTTGCTAATATTGATAATGAACTACATAATTCTATTTCAGTCGTATAGCAAACAGGTCGAATACTTGTTTCAACTACATATTTCTCTGATAGTAGAAGCAAATACACTATTTCATCTTTTTTATCTAAATAATGATTATGCTTATTTGTGTAATGTGTGCTGTCATCTGTTGATGCGGCCTAGGGTTATGATTTATGTGCGACGCCTCAGATGGTGTTATTATGTGTTGGCATTCTACATGCGATTCCAACTTTGCAACATGGTAGCTTGCGTCTCATCCAGTGTCCGCACTATACATGTGTATGTAGCGGACAGCGAACTACAGTGTTGCCAAGTTGGAACCGCATGTACGTGCGAGCGCTCGTACGTACGAGTGGACATGAGAATAGAGCCACTAGAGGCCTATTCTTGACTTCTGACGAACGCGTTGGTGATAAGAATAATGCGTGACAAAATGTGGCAACTACGTTCCGTTGCGTGCGTGTTGAACACGTATGGGTGCATTTGTGCGCATGAAACATAATAGCACAGTTTTGTCACAAATTATTAAAAATAATTTGTGAATGATTGAGAAGTCAAGAATAGGCGCCAAGACGGGCTTCACTTGAAACTCTTAAGCTCACGTTAAGAAATTAGGTTTTTAACGTTACATGTGTCAACACAGTGAAACAAATGTGCATCAACCAGGGGGGCTATTCTCGAATGGATTAAATCACATGTAACTGATTTTCAGTTCAATGTGACAACTGACAACACTGTAAAGAAAGTGTTCCACGTATATTTGGTCTACTCTTACACATGCTTCGTGCACTATTATTAGTTGTCACATTTAAATGATAATCAGCCAAATGTCATTTAATCGATTCGCGAATAGCGTCCTAGTATTGTTTGAATATGTAAAATGTTAATTTTATAAAATATTACGAACAACGTTACAACGTTTTACAACAACTAATCATCCCTTGACAGAAAGCTACTGTCCGTATTAGCCTCTTCCGTCTCATCTTTATCTTCTTCATCGTCTTTCTCTTCTTCATCGTCCTTCTCTTCTTTGCTTTTCTCCATCGTCTTATTTTTAACGGTTTCTTCTATTTCTTTGTCTTCTATGACAAGAGAGGTATTCGCTGCAAAGAAAAGATCCATTAGTAATGAAATGAATCATTCGTAGTTTAAAAATATAATGCATATTTATTCATTTGCAGTACATTAAATAATTAATTGAACCCCACAGAAACTTTTGTAATTATAAAAACCTTCAACCAAAAATTTAGAATTAATTTATGTTAATTTCAAATTATCCCAATCAAAAGTTTTAAAATTGTACAAATCTAAAAGTATATATTATTCATTGCAAAAATTATTAATTTAAATACAGAACTGAATAATACGATTTTACAATATCCTTCATTATTAAGTAACCGTAAGAAAAACAATGTACACCCAGCGTCTGTGAATCGGCACGCCCTAGATCGTTAGTAACTTCGATTTTGGTTTGCAACGAAGTTGGTGAAATAGCCCGGGAACAGCGAAACGCAAGAACAATTGTGTTAGAACAGCAAAGTTGCACTTAAGTTGCTTCATCTTTATCTAACAACGGCGAATGGCTTCGGCGTCTCATTCTATGATAGTAGGGCCTGTATTTTGACGCTCGTATGTTAGACAGGTTAAGTCGACATCGATAATCGGAGCAACTTATTTCAAAAACAAAAGTGAGTAGCAATAGATATTGTTAAATATATAATTAATATTAGGTGACAAATTTAATAACAATTGTTTGCAACAATATATTCATTTATTGTATATATTTAACAATATTCGTTGCTACTCACTTTTCATTTTGAAATAAGTTGCTCCGATTATCGATGACAATATAATCTGTCTAACATACGAGCATCGAAATAAGGGCCCTACTATCGTAGAATGAGACACCGAAGCCATTCGTCGTTATTAGATGAAGATTGTTTGCTTGTCCCTTGTCGCTGTTCACGGCTATTCCACCAACTTTGTTGCCAACCTAAATCGAGATTACTAACGATCTAGGGAGTGTCGATTCACAGACGCTGGGTGTACCTATATCATACATTATTTGGAAAATGGTCACATATTAAACTGCAAGTCTTAAATTCGTTCTGCAAATGTGAAATTCGTATTTATTTTTATCCTCCCTCGTAAAATCTGTATAAAATCCCTTATGACATCCGTATAAAATGAAACAAAATAACATGATACAATTGTTAAGAGGTAATCGTTTAAACCAATGAATTACTATCTCGTACATAGGTTGCATACTCCAGTAAGATGCACATTGAATATGAATTCAAATATCTGCGTGTTTTGCAAAATAATGATCAACAGTTCGAAATTTATGTCTGCAATTTTTATAGTCCGCAGAAACAATTTATATTCAATGCACAGTTAAAGATAACTTGATAATTTACGCATTTCAATCGTTGTACTATCTTTAATACTTTGACCAAACGAACTGTCCAAAATCGTGCTCAATTCAATCTTTACTAATTTTTACGTTGTCCTTCCCTCACGCCTGACACCACTAGGAGATCCTTCAGTTTGTCAAAACTATTTAAATAATAGATTGAAAGAAACATTTTATAACCAATCATTGAAATATTGAATGCAATTTTTACATTGTATACACGATAAAATATGCTTGAGATGCCATAGTTATAGTACGAGTATGCCCGCCCTTTAAAACAAATTGCAATTGGAAGCAATTCAGAGGAATCCATTTTTTGAATTTGAACATCTCATATTGACTTTAAGGAATTGCTTTGAAAAGCTTAGTACTCCTATATGCCGTTTCGAATTCGAAAGTAAAAACAAGTTTGTAAGGACAATTTGCATTTTTCAGAAATAATTATTTAATACTATTGGTGTGCGGGATCCCGGCTTTTCGGGATTCGCGATGTCGGGAACGGGACGGGAAATGCTCGGAACGGGAAATGTAATATCCAGAACAGTTTCAGGATCCCGAAGCTAACGGGATCTCATGACATAGTTCGGAGTAACGAAGAATTATTTTACTACAATTTGATTGATTAAATATTAAATATCCCCTAACAGAACATCTACCTTTAAGTACGTAAAAACATGTACTTTATACGTAAAAAAATGTAATTTTATGTTAATCGGGATCCTGAAATAACTCGGGATCCCGACAATTTCTCGCCATGTTCCGACATTGAAAAAATATTCCCAATCCCGTCCTGTCCAGAGAAAACCTCTTCCCGCATACCACTATTTAATCGCGAAAATAATTACTACGCGTTTTTACAGCATATGCACGCTAACATCTAGGCAGTCCGAATCTAAAAGTCAACTGAAATAACGCGCAACTACGCCAAAATACGTATATGTTGTCAATTAGATAAATCGGCGTAGTTTACTGCGCGCTTTACTGCTATTTCTAATTACTATATGCTATCTAATTGACAACATATACGTAGTTTGGCGTAGTTGCGCGTTATTTCAGTTGACTTTTAGAATAATAAGGCGTATATGTTTGGGTAGTTGTAAGTAAGTCGATGTAAGCCAGGGTAGTATAGCTGGACATGTCAGCGATGCCGTACTACGCCAACACGTACAATCAGACTTATGATACTTCAAAGTGATATTTCAATTGAAAACTGTATTTTTTCTTTCATTTTCAAATGATTTTGCTTTGTCTATTATAGGATCAGGGGCGGATTTATTGAGTTGGCGCCCATAGGCACAAGTCGTGAATCGCCCCCTCCCTCTTTTGTTAAATACATATATTTGATGTACGACAAATAAACGACACTAATTGCTTTAATAAATAAATTTGGTCTATGTAGGCAATAGAAATAAGCAATAATAAATTAATTAATATTAAGTAGATTACTAAAAATTATTAAAAATGAATACACGAGTTACGATATACATATAAATAAGTTAAAAAATATAATAAGTTAAAAATATATACGTAAAAGATTCTTTTACTACTCTACACCATTTGGAAATAACTATCAGAAAAACTGAACAACAACTTAAAACCTACATACATTTTAATTACATATTATGCTTCTCATCAATTTAAATATATTAGTCTATTTGATAATAAAAGACTATCTATGCTGAGAAAACTACAAAATTGCAAACAGAAACAACAAAATTTAATTAATAACAATTCTGCTTTGAGATTTAAATGGTTTACAAACTTGAGTGGTAAGGACATTTCACATTCAGTGATTGAATTACTTGGTCTGGGAGACAAAGTTGGAATACCATATATTAATAAGAGACAAACACCTATATTTGAAATAATTAAAAATATTGAAATTAACTCTCATGAAATTGATGAAAGGTACATCTAGTTAAAGAAACAGTTAATTTTTTACAAAATAACACTGACATAATTTTTACCAAGGCTGATAAAGGACAAATAACCATGGCTATGAGTACTGATGATTACGAACACTAAATGTTAGATATGCTTAATGATACAAGCACATATAAAATTATTGACAAGGATCCTACTTCCAAATTACAAAATGAAAACAACTCATTAATTAAAATTTGGAAAAATAAAAAATATTTTACTGATATCGAAGCAAAAAACTAACTTTACGTAATGGTGCTGTTCGAAAATGCTATGGTCGACCTAAGATTCATAAAGAAGGTTATCCTTTCAGGTTCATTATTTCTACCATAGGCAGCCCGACTTACTTATTAGCAAAATTGTTACAAAACATTGTTACAAAACAGTCTCATATCCCTAAAACTGACTCTTATATAAGAGATAGTTGGACCTTTGTAGATAAAATAAAAAATGTCATTTTCCCTAATAAATATACATTAATTTCGTTACATGCTAAATCTTTATTCACTAATGTACCATTGAAATTGGTATTTAATGGAATCAAGAAAAGATGGAAACACTTAAAAAAACGTATTAAATTTACTATTACTGAATTAGGCATTAGATTAAGATTAAAATCAACAAGGTTTTCTTTCAAAGGAAAATTATATACTCAAATTTACGGTACACTTGTGGGATCCCCTATATCTCCAATAATTGCAGATATAGTTATGCAGGACCTTGAAGAAACATGCCTCAAAAATCTCGATTTTGCTATTCCATTTATATTTATATTCTATTCTAAAATTTTTATTATACTGAAGAGGGCCGAAAATTATTGGTCCCGAAACGTCTATATTTTTAACTTATTACATTTTTTAACTTATGTATTTGTATAACGTCAACTTTTGTCAAATTTATTTTTAATCATTTTTCGTAATCTACTTAATTATGAATTAATTTATTATTTGTTTATTTCTGTTGCTTGCATAGATCAAATTTACTTATTACTATGAATAATACCAGGCATATTTATAAAACTAATTGCTTTGTTGAGTCAAATTGCTGTATTATAAAATACAAATAGTGTTGATTGCAATATTTTTCCACCTCCAAAAATTTGCCGCCCCCAAAAATTTGCCGCCCTCGGCGACTGCCTATGTTGCCTATTCGTAAATCCACCCCTGCTTAGGATATTTTGTAGGAAATCTAATACTTACTTGATTCCTGTCTTTTTCTTACTTTCTTTTTAATCTCTGCAATCATTGTTCCAACGTAATAATTAACGTTTACGAGATGCTGTTGTTTTTCAGCATCTGACATGATCTTAAATTTTCCAGTGCTTAGGTAAAATCGTAGCGCTTCTATTAATGAAAGTAATTAGTGATAACTATTCGTAAATGTATTTCGCCCTAAACGTTATTAAATACTGTACATTGCAAACCAATAATTAACTATATAACAAAAATATTGGCGCCGATTTGACTGCAAATGCCTTACGGGTTACAAATAATTTATTCAGAAACATATTTATTCCCACAATTTCTGTCACATTTAACATGATTATGACAAATTACAAAAATTACTAGAAACAATGTTAGTAACCCAGGGCTCTTATTTTGAAAACTCTTGATTAGGTACTGAATGCTTTTCGATTGACTTTGTAAACCTGTAATAAGGCATGTTGCAAATTTAATCAAGTATGCGCTGTCTTTAACTAGGATACTATGACTAACATTTTTTTGAATAGTTACAAATGATTCACATATTGCTTGCTGAGAACTAGGTTATTCTATATCCATTTTTTGTATTTGTTACATAATTACGTAAAATAATTCTGTGTACCAAGCTGCAAATGTAATAATTCGTTCCATATATACACACGAGCAAATTATTATATTTTTTGAACAGTTTGTCCAATGCGCAACTTCGTTTTCAAAGTGGTCTCTATCCTTAATGTACTCAAAGCGTAGTAACATCTAACACAGAAATTTATTCTTAAGCAATTAAATAAGTATAACAAAATACGTACTGATACCATATTGAAAATTATTAATAAATAATTATTTTCTTCGCGTATACTTCACAATAATACATATGTACAGATATAAGTGATTAAGAGTCTATCTGCAATGAATAACATCGTTTAATGTTTACCGAAATAGTTATACAAGATGCAGTTACATACGTGTTTAGTGAAAAATCGCGCATAACCTGTACTTACCGCACAGAATGATATGTGCACGGAGAAAAATATTCTGTTGAAAATTACCATACTTCCGGTAATCGCGGGATAAAGATCCTTCGTTAAGAGACATATTACAACGCAGTATCGGAAAAATTATGAGAATTCTATTATTTTTTCCTATATTGCGTTGGAATATGTCTCTTAACGAAGGATCTTTATCCCGCGATTACCGGAAGTATAATAATTTTCAACAGAACATTTTTCTCCGTGTGTGTGTTGCAATTTCGACATCAAAACGTTTTTATGTGAAACCCGCTTTATTAATTACAACAACATCAATACAACGTGTTGCGTTTACGCGATTTGATGTCTGGGAATTATAGTTTTTATACTATTTTTCGGTGCCAGGGACTTAGCTTTTTAGGTAATTTAATTTAAAATGAGACGTAAACCGGTATAAGAAAAACCGGTATAATACCGATATTTTACGGTTCTTCTTTTCTGTAATTGTCTGTGCAGACAATATACGACATGTATTACATCTACTTCCATTTTTATAATGGCTAAGATCTTATACAGTCATAAGCAGAGCGTTGACTTGTACAGGTACGAAGTTGGCTGTAAAAAAATGATCAGTTGGTATCACTATTTTATATATGTCACTTGTCATAAGCATTAATATAATATAATATGTCATAAGATTTAAAACAATACGCAGCCAAATCTTTTCACAATAATTCAACTGTTTTGTTAACTTTAACAATAATTGGCAAAGAATATTTTAAATAACATAAATAAATCAATATAAAAAATTATATATTTTTTGAATGAATAATCGTTTTTTCGTAATGTAATTTTTTCGTATCTAAATAGCAAATGGCTAACAATTATTTGAATTATTATGAACATATTTAACTGCGTTTTGTTTTGAATCGAATGCTGATCGAATGCTCGCGCCAATGTGGCTTATGACAAGTGACATATGAAAAATAGTGATGACATATATAAAATAGTAAACGTTATACGTAAAACGTTCAAAAGAGCAGATGCCAAACTCAAGCGTACCTTTGCTGCCTTCACTAGTTTGCCATCTTTTATTAATCATTTATCCACATGAAAGGTGGAATGGAAATATATCCTCCCCCTTACTCTCCCACTTCGGTAGATTATGGAAGATAGTGTGAAATCCATTAAATTTCATTTAAAAAGAGTTTTAGGGGCCTTTACGCCCTCAATCGAGGAAATGTGCACTTTAATGTGCAAGATCGAGGCCTGTGTAAATTCTCGACCCATAGCTTCATTGAAAGATGATGTCGACAGTATTGATCGTCTGACACCAAGCCACTTAATTGACACGTCCTTGACGGCTTTGCCTCAGGAAACTTTGATCTACGTAGACTACCCATTGCGCCACGTTTCCCGCAGTAATATCACAGTGATAAAACATTTTGTCACAAATTTGCCGCCAGTTTAACGCGAGTGTCTGGAAATTTCCAGTTCATTTCCGG
>JABFOW010000058.1:0-17900 GCA_022817725.1 Archaeoteleia sp. ZL-2020 | reverse complement strand
CATTTGATACGATGCATGACAGTAAGAATAGCAAAATGCTTCTTCTATTTCGCTGACACCTACCCAGGTAGAAATTTCACTAGTGATTCTAAAGTCATGGCTAGGAACTTATAAGTTATACGTAAAACGTACTAGAAACGTTATACTTGTGTTGTACTTGATAGGAACTAGTAAGTAGAACTATTCATAATCTAGATAAATAAAACTTGTAAGTTACGAGATTGGTACTAGTAAGTGAAACTACCGTTACTTATTCTGTGTCCAAAATTTTCCTTCAAATTATAAACAGTTAATTACCAATACTAGGGCAACTAGATCCGGTCTCTCTTATACAGTATATAATAATTAAACAAGTAAATAAAATGAATAATGTATGAAACATATATGGATTAATTAATGTTAGATTTGAATAATTATTTAAGCATTTATATATCACATATTATAATAAGTGTAATATCTGGTATTATTTATGTAATAATTATCTGGAAGATAAACAAAAAGTTTATAAATTTAAACAAAGTATATGTGCAAGGTCAGCATATGACATGCAACACACAACACATTTAAACGACACATACAAAACAAACATACAACACATGCAACTGACATACAAACAGGCAGGCATGCAACACTTACCGACAAAAAGGATAAAATGCACATGGTGACACGTGAGAAACAGACATGAGAAACAAAACAAACACACTGACATGCAACATAACCTATCTAAAGAAAACCTATGCAAGAAAATACACATACTACATAAACATGCACATGCAACTCATTACCATGCAGCAATCAAGCTAAACATGCAATCACTAATAACATTTACAGATATGACATCGAACAGATAAAATACACGTACAGAAAAGAGAGGAAACACAACACAAGACAACAAACAACATGCACACAATCAGACAGCAGGCAAGGAACAAAAATAACTTACTTAAAAGAAAGTTGAAGTAACAACTGGTCGACGAGAAAGATGTCCCAAGGAGAAGACTATCGATGACAGTACCTAGAAAAGGGAAAGAGACACTCGCAAACAGCACTCGCGAACACCACGCACGTACAACAAACTGAGACGATAAGACGTAGTGCGCAAACAAAACGAAAAGCAACGCGAAACCGCGAAAACCGGCACCAGACCGAGCGTAAACAAGAAGCGGCCATACTGGAACTGTTTTGACAGGCCAACGTTGCCATCATGTGTTCCGTAAGTGTGCGCGAGGCGGCCATGAACGTCACGGTAGAACCTTAAGGAGAGATTAACTCACGCAGTGCGGCGCGAAGTGAGTCAAACATACGAACATGGCAAAGTAAACCGAAGTCATCAGCATTTACCAATGTAAATGTCATTGCAACTTAGCATTAAGGATTCACTTTTTAATTCATTTTTGCAACATTAAAATTAATATTGACACAGTAACATAAGGTTATTTGATTAAAAATAATCAAGTAATTATAGGAAAGCAATTATAAGGAACTGAATATTTGATTAACATTGGTCAAATTATCACCATCATATAATTACTTACAAGTAACGAAGTGATCATGGATATGTAATTGTACTTTTAATCAAATAACCTTATTAACATAATATGCTTAGCGAAACGTTAATAATAAGTGAAAACAGAATATATATATATATATAAATATGTAGAGAGAGAGAGATAGGAGCAAAAATTAATATTACAATAGTAAAATTGATATACAAGATAATTAACATAATAAAAGATTCATTTAAAAAATTTTCTTTAATGTTAGCAATGTAATGACAAAATAATAATTTTTAATAAATTATTTTATAATTCACATATATCACATGTACGATGGCTTATTAAAAATCGATTAAAATTCATAACTACCTTGGTCGATTTACGTGGACTGCGTACAATAGTTGACCTCTGACCCTTACGCGGTCTTATATTATCTGCAATAACAGTATCGTTTCAAAAAGTTGCATACGTATAAAACATTAAAACAACTTACAGAACACACTGAGAGAAATATGAAATGAGAAAGCAAAATAAGAAAAATAAAGCAATTGTGAGTTCAATTACGAATTGTAATACATAAAAATAATAAAACGCGAACGAAAATACCTTATAAAAAAATGTATTAATGTGGTTGTTGTTACAAAATTAATTTATTTGTAGTTACAATTAAAAACATAGGATTTATACAATATTTCAAAAATTTTCCATTTCGATTATTACAATATACGAACGTATTACCGATTAACGCACCTAAAACGTACCACAAGTTTGGTCTGCGACCGCCAAGTTGGCTCGTATTTTTTAACCTGTCGATCCCTGCGCTACATTTAATTTACGGCTCTTATTTTTTATACACCGTTAGGAACACCCTTTGGCGGCGATATTCTCGAGAAATGTGGCCATACGCAGCATCTTAGCCGACTCATTATATATTTCTAAATGTTAGTAATATATAATGTAATAATAAAATAATTTGTCTCGCAGTGATACATGGTTTCGACAATCTTTATCCCCCTCAGGGCTGCAAGAGTTGAATCATACTGTGTCAACACCTTTTCTTTACTAATACGTAATATGTTTTATAATTCTTTGTATATGTCCATAAACAATAAGACGTTGATATTTCTCACAATAATTATTCTCTATAATTATTCATATATTATATATGTCTTAATAAATAATAAGATGTTAATATCTTTATATTTATTCATATAATTGTCATCTATTTTGTTTATTTTGCTGCGTCACATAACTTAGGGCGGCAAGGTATAAAGAGTGTTTACACTCTTTATTACCGTTAAACCCTTTCCGTTAGGATTAATCAATCGGTTGTTTAGAAAAATCTAAAAAAATGATCAGCAAAAATCTAAAAAAAATATTCCCTAAGTTTTTATATTACCGAGAAAGCTTGTCGGGTTTTCAAAGCAACTGAATATCTAAAAACAGGTATTGATTCATATGTTTACTGACGTGCCGGACAAGTTCAAACCGGCGTATGAAATTGTCAGTCTGATGTATGTGTTATTTGTTTAATAAAAAATAAGACCGTACTTTCCCGGAGATGCTAACGTTTTATTTAGGGTTTCCCAAAAGCGGAACCGTATGGTATATGTGGCCTAGGCTTTGTCAATAGTTCAATAAGGAAAGAATAAAATTATCGGATAAACGTGATTCCATTACATCGCCCCACCTTTTTGTTAAATTTCCTAGGGAAATTTAACACTCTTAACCCTAAACCTTATGTCTTTACCTTTTTATTACTTATACTTATCAATCGTGATCTCTGAAGCCGGTATAGCCACTTGCGTGATGACAGGGTAGCTTTGCCTCGATCTCGCTATGTCCAGGTGGCTGTTCCCCGACCCTTCTAATGGTGAGAGTCGTTGTTCATTTGCCAGGTTTGGCTCTGGTGGTATCCCAGCAGACGGAGCTTCCCCGTCCCGGGGAATCCCGACGGAGTTCCTCGTCCCGGGATTGGTCCGAGTCTATGGATGGCAATCGCTTCCACGTGGTCCCAATTTCCACCCCTCATTCCCCGGTAACACTTTTCACAATATGTCCAGTTGTCTTGTCCGTCCCAATGAATAACAGCATCTCTAATAGTCAAACATTGGAGTTCTTGTAGGAGACCGTAGATCCTTAGGTGTAGATGAGGACGTACTCCATCTATGGGGCTTTTATTATGCTTGAAACCTTCTCCTCCCTGTAGACGCTCCATAGGTTTCCCTGGCTGTAGTAGCTTCATAGTACCTCTACCTCCTATGATTCGTATAAGATTTATTAACTTTATGTTTAAAATAATATTTTCATATCTACACTCTACGTTTTTCCCTGTGGATGATATCATGCAGACGCTGGTTGAGTCACCTGTCCCGGCACAGTACACGCAGTTTACGTACTGTCTGCGGGGACTATGTGCAACATGCTTTTTCCTGACATGTACTTCCACTGGAACGCATGTAATTATTTGCGCTACCTCGCCCGTAATGAGGGTCATATATCCAGGTCCCTTCATATAGTTGAATGCAATTTCGTCAGGGCGAATGGATGTGATCGATTGATCGATTGATGTATTGATGGATTGATGGATTCATCGGTCGGTCGGTCGGTCGGTCGATGGGTCGATCGGTCGTCTGGTCCATTAATCGATTGATTGATTGATTGTTTATTTAGCGTTCTCCGCTACTACATTAATTTACACATTAAGTGCATACATTTCGCACTCTCCTACATCTCGCCGAGAGTACTCACTCATTCTATTCTCTCATGTATGACGCAATTCTTCTCTTAAATACATCTATGCTTCCACTGTTCTTCACATTTGTGGGTAATTTATTATACAACGCTATACCCTTACAGAACAAACTATTTTGCGCTTGACTAGTATTTCTATATTTAAGTATATATCTTCTGATTGCCTCGTACTTCCTTCACTACGATCCCTGACATATTGTATGTTACTCCGCAGTATATCCGGTAACATTCCATTCATCATCTTATACGTAAATATATACCCATTGTAATTTATTGTTTTTTTACATTCATGAAACTCAAAGCATTCAGCATATCGAGGACTCTTGTATGCCTATCACACTGTAAAATAGCCCTCATAGCTCTATTATGTTGTTTGATAAACCTGAAGTTTCTCCAGATCTCGTTCACTCGATAAACTCAATATAGTTGCACAGTATTCAAAGTGAGGAGCTATTATAGATTTATATATAATACATCTAGTAAGGATTAACATATGTACCCAATCTATTAAGAAAGCTAATCTTTTTTCCAAGTTTTTTCATTAAATATTATTTGAGAAGTACAATTATCATCTAGTACAATCACAAAATATTTCATTTCTGTCACTCTTCGTATTTCTGTACCACGTATACTATTCAATTTTATAGCTCTATTTAATTTATTCCTGATATCTTTTATAATCATAAATTTTGTTTCATTTATTTTCAATTTATTATAATTCAGCCACTTTTCTACTACTATCATAATTTCTTGAAGTGACGTCTCTAGTTCTACCGAACATTTACTTACTACGTATATCAATGTATCATCTGCAAGTAATTGTATTTTCTATTTCCTTTTATTTTTTGTCCATAATCATCTTTCATATGTTTTATTAGATCATTGATATAGATATTTAACAGTAACGGGCCTGGTATCGATCCTTGCGGTACACCATATTTAACTATAATTTCTTCCGAAATGTATTATTCAATAAAATTTTTTGTTTTCTGTTGCCTAGATAAGATTTCATCCAGTTCAGCAATTTATCCTTTAATCCATACTTACTCATTTTCTCTATCAATTTATCCCTATTAATTGTTTCAAACGCTCTCTTTAAATCTAAAAATATTACACCTATACATTCCTATTCTTTTATCAACATTTTCCAATCATCTACTAGAGAGAGAGGGAGAGAGAGAGTAATCGTATGTACCATGTAAAATTTTGTAATAATTTTTGACTAGATTAATAATGACACGTTTCTAAAGAAGAAGAAAGGAAAAGAAAATGCAAACAGAATGGACACCAGAAGACCATCACGAAGACATATTTCAATGGCAGATGCAGAGCATCCTAATAACGATCTTACTCATAGGAAGCGTTGATACCAACAGCAGGGACACGCTGAAAATATAGCCCTCCAGAAGAAACAAAATCAGGAGGAATTACGACGATATTTAGAAGCAAGAAGAAGGGTACGAGTCATGAGACTACGCTCTTGTGGAGAAGAAATACTCTTGGAGTGCCGCGGAGATAACCAGGATTTGGAATCACCCCGAGGAAGAACCAGGGTGACTCTCACTACATCGTGAGAGATCCACCAGTAACCCGATTTGTAAAGGGTATTACCACATTTGGTTAATCTGTGAAACGTGTGCGCACTCACACCGTATTACGACCATTGATATTTTTAATGCTGTTACTGACAAACCGTGTTAGGGCCAATATTGTTTAATATAAATATTGATGATATAGTGAAATTTATTAAATGCACCAATGAAAAATTAGGAGAGAAATATAATATTAAATTGTTTTATACAGATGATACTATTATTTATGTTGTAGGAGACTCTTCCGAAGAAATTGAAAAGAAGTTACAAATTATATTTAATGATACCGAGAAATGGTTAAATTATAATAAATTAAAAATGAATACGGGTAAAACGAAATTTATGATGATACATAGTGTGAGGAAAATGTTGACTAGAAATATAAAAGTACTTAATTTGGAAAATGTTAAAATAGAAACTGTTGAAGAGATGAAGTACTTGGGGATTTTGCTAGATAATAAATTAAATTTTTATAAAAATATTGAATACATAATTAAGAAAGTAGGAAAAAAGATCTGTTTTATAAACAGATTAGGGAGTTTTGTAAATGCATACGCTAGGTGTACTATATATAAGTCTCTTATAGCGCCTCACTTTGAGTATTGTTCAACATTGATGCTGGAGATAAATGAACGTATCTTAATTATCTTGATGATCTCGACAAAGTTACCAGCCACATGCAATCTGGTGTTCCCTTTCTATCTGGCAATGAAGTTGTGGGCTTTGAATACATGGTTAATCTTAGGCTCTCCGCGTCAATTAATTTCAGGTTTCGTGACTTTAAGTCATTCGATTTGGAAGCATTCTTAATGGATCTTGGATTATGCGACTGGAACCAACTAGTTCTGGCCCCAAACTACAACTCTGAAATCGAAGTACTTAATGCACTTATTCTTAAAACGGTTGATTTCCATGCTCTTGTAGGTTTTAATTTCAATCTGTAAATGACATGGGAAGGGGTTTTTGGGATCTTTGATTTTTAACTCTGATGTTTAACTTTGATCTTTGATTTTACTACTATAAATTAACTAACTTCAATATCTATTTATGTTGTAAAGTATCTTCAAGTCAAATAAGCTTCCTGTATTTAAATTACTGACTAGTCAACTATTTCCCATTTGTTCCTTATATTGTTGTATTTCCTTATATTTACTTATATAAGTACAAATAGCTTGACCTTTACAAATATACTGATACTTCATAGTCATTTCCTAATCATTCTATTATTATAATAACTTCACTTTGCACAGTTTAAAATTCATTTACTAGACTTAATGCCACCAAATTTCTATTAACTTTCAATTAACTTTATTATACATCACTATATTTCATATTTATAACTTTATGTCAACACTAATCCATTACGTTTTGACTGTCACTTTTGACCAGGGCTGTGTGTACGTTGAAGGTGTTTGCACCATCGTGAATTTGTATCACTGTTGCCGCGTGAGAGATTGCACTGTTTCACCAGCGTTGCCGCGCTTGCATTATTTCCGGCGTTGCCGCGTATTAACTGTTGCTTGGTTTATTCGCGTGCGCATCGAATGCTGGTATTGCCGCGTTGGTACTGGCTTGCGGCGTCGTTATAAATCGATAGCTCTCTGTTTAAAATCTTGTACACGTGAATTGCGCTTCATTTATAATCTGCTGGTGGACTCAAATTCTGTCTTATGATACATTGGTAATGTATTTACTTTTACTCACTGTTTTACATTTTACTAATTTGACCTTGATATTGAGTGTACTGACTAAGTGACTCGTGATAAGTACCTTCTTGCGTGTATTGTCCTATAGATTTTCTAATGCCGAAAGCCAGTCATAGCTGCATTAAATTGTGAGCATTGCGAATTATAATATTTATTGATATTTTCAATTTTTAGTTAATCAGGTTTATAACGTTGCCGGGCCGGTAATATCTATATTTTTCTTTGTTTTCACGCTATATTTGATTTCTATTGACTACGATTTAATTATTTATTTATTTTACTAGCTGCCGTAACTCATATAACATCTATACAAAATTTTACCTTGCGTTTACTGGGGTAGTCACTCATTTAATGTGTAATATTCTGTTTCGTTTATCCTGACTTTACGCATGGATTGATTTTATACTGCTCTCATAAGGCAGAGGTGTACCAAATGGTAAACTATATTACTCATACTCTGAAATTGTAGAAACTACATAACTATAATAAGTAATAAGTGTGCTGTTTTTAACGGTGTTCTTGATAGAGTGGTTGCTTTTACTGAATACGTCATTCATCTAAGTATTTCATTGTTTATTTTATATAATCTATATTATTGTTATGGAGGTCATCCTATATTATACTAGTTTTAGTCAATTGTCATGAATCATATTCTTACATTACTTTTATATAGTACATACATGTCATCTTGTCGAGTATTTAATCTTATTTTATGAATAGTGACTACTAACTAAAGTTTTTATATGTATACATAACCTATTTATTACACTGCTCTCTATTAATTATATTACTCATTGATATTTATGCTTCATGAGAATTATTGTAATTATCGGCACGCTTTACGGTGAAAAATTCTTACGAGGTTATGTGTCAGGTATGCGTTGAATGCAAAAAATCAATTACTAAAACAGTTTTCAATTGTGAATACTGCAGCTTGCTGTTTCATCCTGGTTGCGCAAGGGCTGTCCGTCTTGTTATTGACGGCAAAACTATCGCAGTGGTCTGTCAGTCCTGCCTAATCCCTCCAGAGCCTCTATTCCCTTATCCCTTAACCAACATCTATTATTACCTAGTTCTTCGCATAAAACAACTAATATGGACGTTATTACTGATGATCTTACACTAGATTGCAACGCTGCTGAAAATACGGATATGGCATCTTTATTAAAACTTATGCACACGATTAACGCGAATGTTCAATCTATGACCATCAAGGTTGATCGTATCCCTGATCTGGAACGTAAGGTATCTGTCTTAACAGAGGTTAAAAATGCGGTAGATTCTCTTTCTGCTAAACTTGACAGCGCTATCACTGAAACAAGAGAAAATTCTGCTCGAATCTCTGCTACAAATGATGATGTGAGGACTTTGGTAATTACGGTCACAAGACTTGAAACTCTTGCTACAAACGGTGGGATGGGCATTGAGGGGGGACTGAGGGATGGTGTGGGAAACACTGCTGGAGTCAATAAGATGTTTTGGGACCAGGAGTTTGCTATAACGGGACTTCCAGAGGAGTTCCTCCAGGATCCTCTAAAGACCTTAAGTTTCCTTGCTAAAATTATGAGTGTTGACTTTTTAGTTTTGCACGTTACACATTTTTGGAGGACGTCCTCTCGTAGTCGTGGTGGTGGTGGAGGTGTTCTGATGGTGCGATTTTCATCGCAGCTTATTCGTGACACTTGGCTCAAGGCAAAAAGGCTAAAGAAGATGATTAGGTGCTGCGATTTCGGAGAGGGGTTGTCTGATACAGCTGTTAATATAAATGAGTGCTCCATTGTACTTGAAAGACAGCGATATGCCCAGGCCAAGAAATATGCTACTGAGAAAAATTATAAATTTTGTTGGATGAGACGTGGTCGTGTGTTTATAAGGGAGGTTGAGAACTGTCCTGCTATATTATACACTTCACTCGACCAGGTGGACTCTGTATCCATGCATGTTGAACAGAACTGACGTTTAGCTGACGGGTCAATCCCGCTCAATAATGGCCAAAAATCCTCAACAGGCTCCTCTCATATTCCCTCTTCTCACCCGGTCCCTTCAGCATCTTCTACGATTGTTGAAACTACTATACACCTAAACATCTGTCATCTTAATGCCCAGTCTTTGGCCTCAGTAGCACATTTCAATATCTTTCGTGACTATTTTGCCACTAATTTCGTCCACGTGATTGCTGTTTCGGAAACGTGGTTCAATGAAAGCATGTGAAAGCAGTGCGATTTCCATTCCAGACTATAACATCAACAGAAACGATCGCTACTTCAGAATGGGTGGTGGTGTTTGTATTTTTATTCATGACTCTCTAAATTACATTGTCTTTGACAAATCGAGCCAATGCACAGCGCCACATGTGGAATTCCTGATTATTGAGGTGTTGACGAATCAGAAGTCGATCCTTCTATCCGTTGTTTATCGCCCCCCCCCTAACTTCGAGTGTATCTTGAGTAAGCACCTTCACGCTTCTTCAAGCTTGATAATTCTCGGGGATTTTAATGCGGATATGTCCAGGTCTCTTTCCTATCACTCTAATCATATTAGAAATTTCTTACATTCGCTAGATCTTAAGCTTCTAAATTCCTTACCAACTCATCATGTAGGGGAATCTCACTCACTATTGGACCTTTGTATTGTGGACAGATCAGTTTCTTACGGTGTAGAACTGTAACAATATAATCATCACCTAAGCGTATCAAATTTCGTAGTTTCAAGTATTTTAATGTCGAAAAATTTGTGAAGTGCCTCCCAAGGGGCTTTTCAGCAAAACATGAATCGCGTCTTATGGTGGAAGACTGGAAAATACTTGATTTGAATCTTAAAATTAACTTATTGAATAAATCTATAATCTTTGCTATTGATGAATGTGCTCCGATCCGTTTTTTTACACCGTCTCGCCCTCCTACACCCTGGATGACACACAATATACTTTGTGAAATTTATCAATGAAACAAATTGAGAAAATGCTTTCAAAGATCGCAGACAGCTTTAAATCTTACTATGTTGAAGTTGCACAGAAATAGGGTGAAGACGCTGATTAGAGAAGCCAGGGCAGCTTATTACATGACTGCTTTATCAGGGATTAAAGATGTTCGGAAACTGTGGAGGCAACTCAGGGGACTCGGTATCGTACCAGCTTCTGACCAGGGTGGCGAACTGATTGTCTCCCCAGACCAACTGAATTACGCCTTCATTCATTCCGTATCGCCTTTGATTTCAGACCGTTCTCCATGCCCTGATCCGGATATACTTATCCTCTCCAGAAATGCGTCACAAATCGTGGTTGTGTGTAAGTTTGAATTTGCTGTAGCTACTGATGATGCCATTTCAAAAATACTCGCTAAATCTTCTACAAGCGCTTCTGGTGTCGACTGTATTCCTGTTGACCATTATCGCAAGGCTTATCCATTTGTTTCCCATTGTATTGTAGACATCATTAATTCCTCCCTGTCGATGTCGGTATTTCCTCTACAGTGGAAGAAAGCTTTGATTCGACCTATCAAAAAAATTTCAAATCCTACATCCCCTCTGGACTACAGGCCAATCTCAATACTCTGCTCATTGTCCAAAGTCTTAGAGTCCGTTGTTCACCATCAGTTGTTGTGTCATACTTCTGAGAACAACCTACTGGATCCGTTCCATTCGGGTTTTTGCAAGCACTACTCAACACAAACGGTTCTACTTAAGCTCCTAGATGATGCCCGTTACGCGATCGACCAACGCAAACTTATTCTGTTAATGCTATTTGATTTTTCTAAGGCCTTCGATATGGTGGACCACGGGATTCTGTTGAGCAAGCTCCATGGCTTGGGTTTTTCCGATCGGGTTATTCTGTGGTTTAAATCCTATCTAGAGGACCGGCAGCAGGCGGTTGTGGATTTTGAGGGTAACACCTCTTCGTGGTTGGCTGTTTATACTGGTGTACCGCAGGTCTCAGTCTTGGGACCGTTTTTGTTTGCAATACTCATTAATGACATTTCATCGGTCTCTCTCTCTCTCTCTCACCCTTATGAGGTGTTACCTAGCTTTGAGAGGCTTCAGCATGACGCTGACACTGTTTGTAGATGGGTCACTTCTAACCGTCTCATGATAAACCCTGCTAAGACCAAAATCATTGTTCTAGGCTCGCCACGATATATAAATGAGTTACCACTTGCCAACTTGCCTTGTGTTAATGTACGGGGAATGGACCTACCGTATGTAACTTCGGTGAGAAACCTTGGTGTCATTATTGACAGTAACATATCGTGGAAGGAGCAAGTAACAAATATATGTAAAAAAACTTGGCACTCTCTTAGGCAGCTTAGGCGTAACGAGGGATGTCTTTCTCTTGAGCTTCGCAAACACCTAGTCTCTATGCTAATTTTCCCTCATTTCGACTACTGTTCACTTATTCTTACCAATATAACTCAGGAACTGAATTTGAAGCTGCAGAGGGCTCTAAAAAAAGAGGAAGAGTGAGCATATCTTCTCATTTTATACCCAGCTAGACTGGCTCCGTGTCGAGAATCGTCGGAATTTTTTTTCGGAGTTCTGACATATGCATTGCTGAAGAATGGGATCCCAGGGTGCCTGGCAAGCAGATCGCGCTACAGACGGGATCTTGTCTCTCGTTCTTTGCGAGTTAATGAAAACCAACTTGAAATTATATACAGTAGAACGGAGTATTATTATACGTCCTTTGTTCTTTATGCTGCCAGGCTCTGGAACTCCCTACCGGTGAGTATCAGAGCCTGTTCCAGTGTCGAGTCCTTTAGGGTTGCGTTACACAGGCATCTTATGGGTGCTCAGGACGCTCCTTGAATATCTTGTGATTCGACTAACCCAAGCGACGTAATTGCTCCTCAATATTGTTATTGTTATATTAAGCTACTGTTATAATTTCGGAAATTGTCCTTAAAATATTTTTTACGAGCATAATAACTGTAATATTGTGCACCATATACCACTACTATACTGTGTTACCCACTGAGTATGGTGTATGCTGCGATGCTAAGTTTAATTGTTACGAATCTATGTGTTCATTTAATAAATGATCAATCTCTGAGAGATTGATTGACTCGATTGACTCGTTTTATTTCGCCCTGGGCAAAGCCTGTGGGGCAGAAAAAGCATTATACAAAAACCATTACAATTAAAAAAATACAATTCTGAACTATCAAAAACAGATGTCGTTTTCAAGGTAGTGGCTCCTGTAAGCCACCGCACGCATTTAACAAAGCGAAACAGTGTGGTCGAACGTATGTAGTCATGTCGCATAAGGATACATGTAGGAAAAACTTAAAACGAAACGAAACTTAAGTACACAAATTCATTCGAAGGCGCTCAAATTGAATATAATTAATGAAAATAGCCAGACCATGCCGCATGTCACAAGTAAGTAACTACAGATAGAGTCACATGTACACTAGACGTGATAGTTCTCATTACAGAAAAAACAGTGATAAGAATACTCAAGACAGAAAAATTGCACTCTGGCAAGCAACCGCACGCATTCAACAAAGCCGATCAATGTTAACTTAAGTAGTCAGTCGCATAAGGGTACAAGTAAGAAAAACTCAAACGCTAAAACTGAAGTACAAAAATGTAGTCGACGACGCTAACAATTTGATACCATTAAGATTAAAGATTAAAGAATATTACCATTAAAGATTAAAGAATATAGACAGACTGAACCGCATATCTGAATAAGCAACTACAGATAGTTCAAATCACGCTCCGATGAGTCCCTGCGCGCATTGAATAAAGCCAATCAACGCCAACTCAACTAGTCAGCCGCACAAGGAGATAAGTAAGAAAGCTTAAAACTAAACCGAAGCATGCATACTCATTCGACGATGCTAAAATTAGTTACCATTTAAGTGTATGGACAGACCACACTGCATGTCAAAAGCAAACAAATACAGATAGTGCACACTGCAGTCACACCACCAGCAAGCAACCGTCGCGTAAAGTAAAAGCAATAACGTAAACAGAGCTTCCAAATAAGCCGCTAATCCCACCACTCAAGTGTGGCTCTGCACACTTATCAGGTGCCTGTGCAAACGAGACCTGAATAACGCAATTGAAGAAGCCGAAGTTACATGTTGCGGAAGAGAATTCCATAGCTTAATGCCAGACACCACGAAAGAGTTTGAGTAAAATGACGTCCTGCAAAATGGCAACATAAGTCGCCTATCAGTCACTCTCAAAAAACGGGGAACAGCATCAGACCGTACTCTCAGCCCATCTGACAGATATCCAGGAATCCGGGACAGAAGAAGGTTATAGACCTCTAACCAGAAAGTATTTCCGTCTATTGCAGGTTGGCAACCAATTCAACCTCACAAGGTACGGAGATATATGATGGTCACGTCTCACTTTGAAGATAAACCTAACGCAAGCATTGAGGGAAATCTGCCACTCATTGTGAAGCTCTGCACTCAAATTAGTTAATACCAAACAGCAATAACCTTACTTTGGAAGTATCAACGCCTAGATAAGCCTCTTTCGCAACTCAGTGGACATCCACCCATCGCTATGCCTTAGTTGCCGTAACGAAAACCAAATTCCATTCAATACATGGGCCACATGATCTATCCAGGAGAGCGTTGAATCCACAACGACACCCAAGTGACGAGCAGACGATACATAAGGAATTAGGTGACCATCAATCCCGTTCATATATCTCCGTGAGCCCAATAGCATAATCTTAGTTTTTGTCCAATTAATCCTTAGCCAGTTACCGTCAACCCAGGAACAAACTGCACCAATATCACTTTCAACCCTTTCCAGAGCTACAAACAATTCGAGCTACAAACAGAGCTAGCTCACAACCACTTTCGCTTGTTTTCAACAAGATTACGTTGGCGTGTGAAAGAAATAAATGATTCGTAAGATAATGATTTCCTGTAAAATTCACGCAGTTTGTCCCTGTAGCGAATCTCCGACCTAATGTCAGGAGTCATCCATTTCGCGAGCGGGCGTTTAAGTGTAAAAGTACGAAGGGGAGCACATGCCTCAATACTCGTAATCAATACATCTCTGACGAATTTGATTTCATCATCAAGAGTTTCAAGGTTATGCGGATAGTGTGAGCAAATACAGTCAATCTCATCGAAGAACTTCTGTAGATCGAAATTTTTGAAATCCCGATATGTCACGGACGTATTGTTTACCCTCGAGTCCACAATACACAAATCAAGCAACGTTCGTGAAACAGCAGTATGATGTGTAGGCTTCGTCCTGGGCATAAACATAGCATGAGAGGAGATAAAGTTGCGTATGAAATTAGATTCATAACAGCTAGCTAACATATTCGTATTGAAATCTGCCAAGATAATAAAGTTAGACATGTGTTGTGCGTAGCACATAAAGGTATCCATAAAATGGCGGCCCACTAGCCTTGAGCAGTCGGTACGTGTGGCTAGGAGAAGCGATCTCCTGACAAAAGATAATGTACTGATGAGATAATTTTGTTGCAGTGGCAAAATTGTGTATAATTGACGCTCATTGATATATGAATTTGCGCTTGACTGCAACTACAAAAGACAATCTTGGGGATATTGTCGAGGTTTCTCGAGCGGATATTGTCGAACGGATCTTGGCGAGGATTGCTACAATATAGATCGAGTCATTATATTGGACTCCATATCTGTGGAATTTCTGAATATAAAACATATACTGAGCATTCATTATTTCGACCACCGGCTTGTGCACCGTAGTCTCGGCCTCCCTCGAGCGCCTACATTACATCACATAATCCTATCGCATGTCCAAATTATTTCTACAAGATCTCGCAACGATCTGGCTGGAGTCTTCGCCGTCCGCGTTTTATTTTATGTTGATTTTAGGTTGTTACAAGTATTTACTTATATTTATTTTTATTTATTATTCCTGGTTTCATTTAACGCATTTTGTGCCTGTCATTTATTCGTGTTTTATTTGTTCTAATTCTATTTAATTAACGTATAATTTTACAATTTTGACTCAATTTATATTGTTTATGCATCATTTTGCTTGCTTACTTAAATACCTGCCCCATTTTATAAGTACTGACAGCACATAATGTTTTATTTCATATTTTATCTTTTTACTTCATGAGCATATTTATTCTTAAGACTTCCTATTTTGTAATCTGGTTGTTATCGATAAGTTGTTCTCGAAGCCAATTATAGTGGCTTGATCGTGGTTGACTGCATGAATGTGATCGCATGCGTCGTTGTGTTTTCGAAAACAGTTTTATACAATGGTCGGGAAATCGTGATACCGCATTGTAAAGATTGTATTATATACTCGATAGTCTCATGTACGATAGTTGGATTAAGCCATATTTCCTGACTTGCTCTTGTGTCGACAGCTGTAAGTTACTGTTGTATGGTGTTCCCATTATCAAGCAATTTGCACTCTCTCTGGTTGCTGCTATGCATAATTTTTTTTTTTTTATTACTCTTATCTCTTGCAGTTTTATTTGAATAACTTTATTTTCTTACCTTTTACTCGTTGTTTCTGTAACATATAAATAACAGTTGCATTCATGCAATTAGATGCAAATCATGCAGCTACTAGTAGAGAGTGTCCGGTATATGTGGCTAGAATGGAGAGTCAAAGGAGTAGGATTGAATATCCCAGTGTTAAATGACAAAATAGAACGAGAAAAGGGAAAACATTTATCTTTTTGAATATACAAAGTCTTTTAAAACATAAAGATCAGCTTGATAATTTTGTGACAGAGAGGAAACCATTGTGTATAATGTTAGCTGAAACTAGAGTAACACAGGAAGTAGGTGATGTGGAAATTGAAATACCGGGGTATCAATGTGTGAGATGCAACTCAGATAATAGATACACCGGAGGTATGAATGTGTATGATATAAAGTAAAAATTGAGGATTTGTTTATAACAACGGATAAGGCGAATCTCTGAAGTATTGGAATTACCGTCAATTGTGCAGCATATACAGGAACAATACTAGCCTTGTATCACTCACCGAGTGCATCGGATGCTGTGTTTATTGAGTACTTGATCAGTGAGGAGCTATCAAGAAGGGGAAATGTATTAATGATAGGTGACTTTAACATAGATGTAAACATGAATAATTACTACGCAGTGAAATTAAATAGAAATATGTTATCATTAGGATTAAAACAATACATTACATCGCCAACACGAATAGCAAAAAATTCACAAACGTTAATAGATTTGGTATATTCAAATATTGAAATTGATGCAAAAGTACTATATACCCCCAAAATAACTGACCATGCCATAATAGAAATTTATTGGAATAAGGATTATAATGTAAATCACACATAGCTTTCTCAATAGATTGGGTACATATGTTAATCCTTACACTAGATGTATTATATATAAATCTATAATAGCTCCTCACTTTGAATACTGTGCAACTATATTGAGTTTCTCGAGTGAACGAGATCTGGAAAAACTTCAGGCGTAACAGAATAGAGCTATGAGCTATTTTACAGTGTGATAGGTTTACACGTCCTGGATATGTTGAATTCTTTGAGATTCATGAATGTAAAAGAAAGAATAAATTACAATGTGTATATATTTATATATAAGATGATGAATGGAATGTTAGACTACTACTACTACTGTGAGTACTACATCACGTGCTTTTGTAACGCATGATTTTATTTCAATCTCTTTTTAAAAAGACACAGTTTTTTTCTGAAAAAATAATAGAAGTGTCTACTGGTTAAATTGCTTATGGCTGCTTACCTAACCTCTAAATGTCAAGCCACTTGCTGTAAATTGGAATTGCATATTCTGCCGCATTGCCGCCTTTGGGTGGCTTGTTATTTTTGTTGGAATGTTCTTATTTTCGGAGCACCGTTTTTTTGGAGCACCGTTTTGTCATATCCAGTTCTGATATCTTGCTCATTACATCTGCCTGTATTATTATTATTAATTGGATTGCTGATTTCTTTGGATGGGCTTGGACTTTTATTATTTTGGAGTGACTTGGCGTTTGGACGGACACAAGCAATTCAATCGCTTGCACCATTTCCAGCTTCCTGAATTGATTAATCTGGAGCTTGCCACAGGTCATAGAGCTGGGCTGTCTATCTTGGGGAATCGCACTTGACTGTTTTTCCTTCTTATATGATCTCCGGAATCTTCACCGAGTCTTCGTCTTCATCTTCACCAGCTATACCAAGCTTAACTCCATCAACTCGATTCACATCTAATTTTGATTTGTGTATTTATTTTACAAGTATTTATTTAGACGAGTTGTCTACTGGAAGGGAATCTATACTCTTGTCGGTGGTCTATCGGCCCCCGGATGCTGGACATGAGAGTTCGAAATTTCACTAAATAAATATCTTCATCTTTTCAAAAATTTCATTATACTC
>JABFOW010000057.1:3517-17954 GCA_022817725.1 Archaeoteleia sp. ZL-2020 | reverse complement strand
GATGTTACTCATAATGATTTGCCACTGGTGTTAATAAGCGATTTTTCATTTTTCATTTTTTTTTTTAAGTACCTGCGTATGTTAACGTCAGTTAAGATATGTACGTTCATTAATATGTTCTCCTTTCCCAACTGTGGGTGCCTACATATTAAGGTCATTGTCGGATAATTGTACACGATACATTTGTTTGTGGATATTCACTATTCGCAAATACTAAACTGACAAATCATATTTTGTTGGTCTGGCAAATACTTAATGTTCTAATATCTTCCTATAATGTTAGGGGACTCTTTCTACACTGAGAGAAATATTCGGTAGTGCTGGCAACTACGCCGTAATGTTGGAGCAACCAACAAATTGTCATTGAATCAACTGATTATTCTTTGAAACAAATATAATCTAGTTGAGTCAACTTTCAAGACGTTAATCCAACAAATTTACAGTTGTTGTAAAGAAATTATTCGGTTGACGATATTTAACTACGTGGTCCGGTTCAATCAACTAAATTGTAGTTGAGTCAACTACGTTTTTTCTCAGTGTATAAGGATACACGCCTAAGTATGAGAAATTATTATATTAAACAACATTAGATTAAACGATCGATTTAATCAACAATACAAAAGAGATAGAAAAAATATGTGATACTTTGTATTTGTAAAAATTATATTTTTTATATAAAAAAGTAATTACATTAAATTATTATTTCCTTGTATTTAAAAGCATAATTACTTAAAATTTTCGTTTTTTATACTTGTCTATTAAGCTAAGCACTACACAACTTGGAATTGAATGTTTCATTTTAACCCAAAATGGTCGCACCTGGGACATTTACGTCTAGACACTTTATTTTCGTCATTATAAGAATTACAGCACGTAAAAGTATAAAATTTTCCCGGCAAAAGAAATAAGTTTATGGTCTTGCCAAAAGCCACAGCGTTGCAGCTGGCTCAATTGTTCATCAGGTAATAGTGGTCTCGTAAAGTCCTCCAGTATTACTTTCTTAATGAATCAATAATGTTTATAAAATTTCCTTAAATATGAGAAATATAAGTAATGCTGGAACTAAATTTACACTGTCTAAATATATACTTAAAATTTTGTTATATTTTCTGCATTGCATTGTTAATCTATCACGATTGTTGAAAAAAAGCAACGTTAAATCACTCATGCAATTACATCTGTTAATAATGTTTTCTTTTCACATTCGAGTTACATATGAAATGTTATTACCACAAAACCCTTCCAACACTGCGTGTATTTTTGTATGTAAATCGTTGAGTTTACGCATTTTGCTTTTCACTCAAATCATTTATCACTTGTTTACGTTCAGAAATAGAATATGAACGTTTCTACATTTTGTACCAACTCTATTTGTAGCGATGCGAAGAAGAAGTGGGTAATACGAAGAACGCCGGGGAGTGGAAAGTGCAAGAACGATGGGAATCCGAAGGGACGCAGCGATGCGGCGGAGGTGGGAGACACATTAATATTTTAGGATTCCAGTACTGTCGGGCCCCCCGATTCGACTCACACTACTGTCATGGCAGAGCTTACGTCTCTCCCTTTATGGCTTTGGGCTTTGTCTGGCGCAAGTCGCCTTCTCGTATTTACACTTTAAGCAGCACGTTCCAACGCTCCGCGCTTCCGCTATGCTCACTCGCAGGGAAACAAACGATTTTACGTTACGCTTATAAAGGATTTCAATCCCACTTACAAAAATATACGTTCCGTCCATGGAGAAATATGCACGAATTACGTTCTGAAATCCTGTAATACCGGAAATGGACAAATACTCAACGTATAATGAACAAATCGTTTCATTTTTAAACCAGTTAACCACTCTCATAACTAATCTTTGGTATTATGAAAACATTTAAGTGGAACGCCGGATTAATTGTGAATACAATGTCATGTAGTTTACAACGAAACAGTTAATATTTTTTAAAAACATTTGCATTCCGAATTGGAGGAAATACAATTTTATTTCAACTTTTCAGAATAAAGTTGAAGTATTTTTGCTATCTACTCGCTATGACATTCCACTAGTATTTCTCAAATAAAAAGATATTACCGGAGAATAGAGTTAATGAGAAGTCATCCTCACACCTCTTTATCGACACCCGGCAGCTATTAATTAGAATTCCAATCGCTCGAGTTAATACGGTACTTTCCCATTTCAGCAATTCTCGTTTTTAGGCACTACCTTAATGGAAAACTTGAAATCGCAGTTCTACAAAGCCAGCAAATTTCCTTGGTCACTATGTTATCTACGAGCTATTAATTATCAGCCATCAATATTCTAAGAACTTTATCATCAGTTCAGGCAAAATTTCAACAGTTCAACTCCTTCTCTATACGGTTTAGTTACATTATTACAAATGTCCACACTTGTGAAAACTTTTCAAAATGAATTAAGTTGGTATCGACATCGTGTTATAAATTCACAATGACAGGTGTTATGCTTAATTATAATTGATGTTTCTCACTGATGTACTGATGTTGCTTGGCAGGAGGATATAACGAAACAGAAGAGAGAAAATTGAAAACTTTGTAAACTCCGGGCTCTACGTGAATCAACAGTATATCGGTGAAGTGAACTTTACTTTCAGTGCATCCGCGTTGTGGTGCTTTTTGCATCTTTCGAGGTTTCGTAAAGTTAGATTTGCTCCGTGATTTTGGCAGTAATTGATATTTTACCGATTAGTTCTCAAGCGCCTGGAGATGCGTGAAAGTGAATTGTACGACTTTACGCGCAAGACGGATCACGAAGTTTGCGTTCTTCCAAAACAAATTCATCAGCTCCTTTTGAGAAGTTGGCAACTTCGTCAGCAACAAAAATCAGCGCTACACACGCCATAGATTGTTATACTACTTATGTTTTCCTAACTTTTTTCCGGGAGTTTGGAAATAATGAAGAATTCGAAATGATAATTTAACAAATACTTACACAGTCTTGATTAATTTTTTCCAAGTATCTCAAGTGTTGGAAAGATAAAATAATGTTTGAGTTGCGCGAAGCTCATCTTATCAAGGCTTATAGCACCTCTTGAAAGTCTTATCCTGCTAAGAAAAATATGTAATTGCATCTCTGGAGTGTTCTTTTTCAACGCAAATTATTTACTTGCGAATCGTCTCAATGAGACTTCATTTTTTGTATTCTTATTAGACCGTGTTTGTAATGTTTATCATTTCGTTCGCAGGTCTTACAGATCAGCTCAAATACCAAGTTTCGCACCTCATTCATTCTACTGTGAAAAGTCGCGCTTCGGTTTCTATAGTTCAGAATCGCTCTTCATTTGCGCGCTTCGGTTACGAGGCAGCAGAGCGCTCGGCGGTAATTGGGCGGCTGGGAGACTCGTTGGGATTATTTTTGGGCGTCTCTTCAACGGGCATTGCACCTACCATTAACGGCGTCACTGACACCCCTTGCGTGGTATATTCATTTTCACCCTCATTATTTACATATGCTTCATTTGCTCACAGCAGACGCTTCGCCAATTCCTTCTAGTTTCTACAACGCTAGATGATACTGCATTAAATATTTTTAAAAAATACATTCATTCGATTTTCATAATTGTTGGGTTTGAATTTTATCACCTTCCTTTAATAAAATACTTTATAATATTATTTATAAACCACACAAGTACAGACTTCGTATTTATGTTGCACCTTACACCTTTCAGCTCTATAAGCGGTAGACTCAAACAAAAAGGAAGGCAGCCTTTGCAACCAAGTTTCCATCTACTGTAATCAATATTTTTCTTTCAGTCTCAAGTGCATCTGTATTTCTCACCCTGCACGTGAAATAAGTTTCTCAGCCACAAGTCTGAAAATGGAAAGCACTCGAGTTCCGAAGTTCGCAACCTTAGCGACGAAGCTTATTAAAATATACTTAACTGTTAATTTACAAATGTCCTCATTAATTTTACCGCAATATTTACAAGAGCCTAGCCGAAATCCCAACTAGAACTTACGTTTGCGCAATGGTACTTAATTCTGTTCGCATGAGAGCACGCTTATTTGACTTGCAAGCTCTCGTCGTTAGCTCTTCAGCGGCCGTTGGGAGACAACCTTGAGACGAGACGGTCCTCAAAAGCAACGCGAATACCGAAGCAGAATATTTCGGCTAAGAAAATGAGACTTGCCATCAGGATAATGGGTCCTCTTTGATTCGTCGTAGCACTATGAAGAATATAGAAGAGTGAAAAGTCTTTTGGTTGAAAAGGTTTGCTCAGGGCGGAGACGAACATGGTGGCAAAAAACGCAGTAGCAGTGTTTAACAGGCCGAAAAACGAGAGGTATGTCATGCCTGCGTTTATGTCTTTTTGGTTTAGTAAAAGATTCGTACGGAATTTTGGCGGTGGGTTTAAGAACCATCACCTTCTCCCATTTGTTTGAGCCGTGTACTCCTCTTTGACTTTCGTCCGATATTTTATTACGCAGAAGAAGAATTTTGTTTCCCAGTGCACAGTTTTCACAGTGCCCGCGATATTTCGGTGCACGAGGAAATTTATGTATTGACATAGTAATTGCACTGGAAATTGTTTGACGTTACCAGTAAAAAAATTTCATTATAACTATAACGAAACTTTCTCATTTGCCGCGTACTTTCACATTTTCATAGCCGTATCCGTTACTTTGCAAGCGAGATCGAAAATATTTCAATTTCGCAAATTCCTTCATTTACGGTTCCGTCGTAATGAGGAGAATGCAAATTTCTTTCCGACAAACTTTTGTTATGATTCTGTCGGCCAATTGAATGAAACGTTTGACCCACTTTAACTTAACGTTTGAACCAACTGCAGTGATAAGTAAAATCACACGAGTTGAAAACGATATCAGAAATGCTTCTCGTTTCCGCTGGGAATCCCAAAAACATCAATGAAGCCCGCCAGACAGTATTTTTTGCAGAGGTTCGTTCACAGTTCAGATTGCACGTCGTCGCTAAATTTTAATCACAAAAATGCATTGCTCATTGTTTCGGCGCTCGGCGAACAGATGGAAAGAGGACCAAAAAGGAGAAGGAGAACAAGGAGTAATACTGAAAAGAGAGCTAAGAGGAAAGGGACGCCGGAGATGCAGCATTGTCGAGAGTGAGACTAGTGTTGCTGGTAAAGCGCTATTGTCAGTTTACAGCGAGCATTCGCTTCCCTTATCCTTTTGGAGCTGTAACGCTATGGAGTTTAGAACATACCGACGAATAATAATAGTGTTTCGCGTAAACTAAGCGCAAGATGGACTTCCGTCGACGAAAGGCACACCTGGAAGCTCATTCGTGGTATTTCGGAAATTAACGTAAAGTAGAGCCATACTCGTTACAACGTTGTGCTCCAGTTCTCTCCCCAATGCTTTACTTAACACTAATGCGTCGAAGCGTTGCTTACAAAAATTCGTTTATGTACAGAGAAACGGTATTTTAATGAGAAGTAACTGTTATTAAGTCTGGCTTGAGATTGTGACGTTGTAGACTATGTATAACGGAAATATATTTGTAAGGTTCATAATATAAATTGTATAAAAAAGCTTATGAAAATAAACCGCGGTGCCATAAAGAAGAATTCAAGAGTTTTGTTCTGGAAGTAAACAAACTGAAACTTACGTTATAAGAAAATATGGATACACGGTGATACGCAAGTTATGAACATCAAGAATTTCAAAAAATCGAAAACATTGTGTTCAATGAATCGCACGTATATAGAAACTATAATAATTCTACAGATTTGTAACATTCTTGAACTGTAACCTGGCTTTGGACGTCAGTATAATTCTTTAACAGACCGAATTTTTAGATATTGCGAATGTTTGAAATATCTCGTACGTCAGCAATACGATGTCTTGATTGCCTTAGATTTCATGTGTTTCATTTAAAATGTCTAGAATTTCTTGAAACTAGCTTATACGTTTGAAAAGCAGAAAATAATAAATATGAATATTGTCATTATACAATTCAATAAAGAATTATTTTTAGTATTTGTTAATGGAAACGTGTTTCGTATATTAATAATTCATTCACTCCTCAAATCATTTCTTATATAATTTATAAATTAACGATAAGTGTCATTTGTACGTGCGGTCCATTCTAAATATATACATGATTCCCCTTTGACGAAAAATAATTCGCAATTCGATAAATATTCTGCATGCATTTGCGTTACATAATCACTTCTGGCAGGAAGAGTATTGTAATCAATTAGGGCACGAAGTCGTCTTGCAATTGAATTTCTTCGAATACGAGTGAAATTGTATTACATTCTTCGTCAACGTGCCATCGTCAAATCGTTTCTTCTTCTCATTTTAATTCATCTCGCCGGAATATGAAATTAGTCGCGTCGTCGCGCTCCAAAATTAATTGCGTTAAATATGTAAATTTTGCACTATACTTATTCTATTGGCCCACGGTGGGAATATCGTCTCTTCAAAAGGATATTATGGAAATGCGTAACTACCAAGTAGTTTCACATAAACATTTCAACCAAGTTTATTGTATAATTAAATACAAACAAATTTTTTCAGCGAATAAAAAAGAAGGGCATCTTCTTTTCCACTCGAAAAAACAAATTTGAACAAAAGTTTCGTTTTTCTTCGTACATGTAAAAATAAAACTTCAAACATTGTGCATTACGATAAAGACCTTTTTCTCTTTGCCCTGCGAAGCGAAGTTTGAACACAGTCGAACTGCAGCACAATGCAAAAATCGTATATTTCGTATACGTGGTTATTATTGTGTATACATATGCATACATACACGGACCCGTGGATGTCAGCGTTGAATCTACCATGGTCAGTGTGCAAAACAATGGTTGCGTATAGTAAAACGAGAATTAACGGGAGCGTCATGTATATCTATATAGAGTACAGCGCCAACTGTGCAAAGGCTCGACAATGCATATAACCGGCGACACCGGCATCATCAAAGCGGTCTTTTCGCATAATGCCAACGGTACAGGATAGGTCTTGCTTATGCTTGTTCATCCATTCTACGTCGTTAACTATTCGCCACCGTGTAGTTGAACATTCATCAAAAAGGGATAGCTTAGAGAACTGAGACACACTTTATTCCAGTTACCATTGTTCATGTAAAACAATAGATCGGAAATGTCAAATGCATTTTGATGTTTAGCTATGTGAAAAACAAGAAGGATACATAATTTTTACAAGATTTATAGACGTCACCATGTTTCATACGACGAAGAATAGCAACGAAGAAATTAAGATGACCAATCAGTGGATCTTCAACCAAAATAACAAAAAAGAATGAGATAAGATTGCGGACAAATTGTTTGTGAACAACGAGTAGTATAAATTTTACATGAGACAATTTTCACTAACTCCAATATGTGTGTAGATATTGTATGTTTGGTAAGAAGTCGACCATCCTAATAATTAGTTCCATCCAACCTGAAATACCTCATACATTCTATGATTAATTTATATAGTTAATATTTCAGTATTGTATAAAATTAAAATTGCAGTGACGTTAATGATATAATAAAATAACGATGTTACATAAAGAATTTGTAAATTTGGCTCGCTGTTGAAATCCAGAAAATTCGGTAGCAGGCGAGTCGTATCATCAGAGGAAAAAATGAGTAGAATCTTGGGAATCCGATTACGGTACAAGGCAGCCTGCAGACATTCGCCTTGCTGAGGGGTTTGTACTGAATCAGTTTCGTTGTCACGTAGGTATTCCGCACCACGTACCGCGAACCTTATACAAGGAGGATAAGGTGGTAGGAAAGGCAAGGCGCCTGTAACTATCCACCAATGAGAAGCTGAACATACCAGGACAGAGGCGTGCGAGGGACAACGCAGTTGGCTCAAGTCGCGATACGTATCAGCTACTACGCTGTTATTCAATTTGTAGCGCAGGTTCTCTAGATTGCGCAACTAATGCCATTACTATAGCCGTCACCTTCGAGAGGTTCTATTCCACTGTTAAGCAGTACTGTTAAGACAATAAACTTTGCGCTTATGTCAACTTACATTCGATCGTCAAGCATTAGACTAATAAGCCAAATGTAGTAATGTATTTCAATTACTTGGCCTACATCATTTCTTATTATCTTGATGCCTTATTTGATATCTACATTATTCATCTATTTTCATACAACTTCTTATTTACTTTTATTAATGATCAACTTTGTATACTTCTTGCAGTAAATATTTGTAAACAGATGAATTCCGCATAATAAATAGCATTGTTCTTCAACCAATGTTTCATGATGCAAAAAAAACAAAAGTATGGATTTATTCTTGCCAAAAATTTTTGATATTAATAAATGCAAGATTTTATAAAAATAAAAGAGAATGTATGTAATATTTTACATTATTTATATTTTATAATAAAATATTGTTTTCTAAATAGAGAGCATATGTAATAAGAGTTGCTGCAAATTAAACCTCTTTTAAAATTTTAAAATTAGTTAAATATCGCATATTTGAAAAATAGAGAGATTTAAGGGACAATTTATAATATACCCCCTAATAATAACCCCTAAACTTTGTTCACACACAAATTTTGATCTAAAATGTTTCATTTTGCCCTTTTTAAACCTAAGTAAAACCTTTTCACGTCAAACCGACTGAGTGTTTATCAATGAAGCAAAGTTTTGTGCGATTGTTGAACTTGTATAAACGGTGTGCTCGCATTCTAAGAAGATATAAGAACATTATTAGATTTCCAAAATAGAATTTAGATGCTTAGTTTATGCAAATATTGAATTAGTGTTTTTTCTTCGAATAAATGCTTCTCTATATTATATAATATGTACTGAATCCTTATATATTTTTCAGTGCTTTGGCACAAATTGACCGAAAGATTTCCAAATGAGTCGATGGAAGCGCAGCGCAATGAAGTGTACTCTGCACACACGGTTACTTGAGGGTAACCTTGACTTTCAACAGCAACAGACATTTTGCAACAATTTAATTTCCCAGTTGTACGACGAACGAAATGAATAAGCGCACGAGTCAGTTGAGTACATGTGAATGGGTTAGTCACGTGCCGAGCGAACGAGCCCCCCTACTACGGAAGCACGTGTGAACACGAGAATGAATAGAGACGCGGACGGTGAGCCCGGCATCAACGTAGCCAAAGCGCTTCCGCGCTCGACACGGCTTCCTCATCTATGATTCGATCCGTCGACATTGAAAATTCAAACGTCGAAAGATACGATCGAGTTGATGCTTCCTCCACATAGTGATAATCGTCTCTTTTCATTTGAGGTAGTGGTCCACGATAAATAATACATTTTGTATTCTTGATAAAAATAGAGCTTGTTTATGAGTGCTCTGCAGATAACTTTATAGCATAACTGCTAACTTCAGATTTATTTTACTTTTTTTCTGGAGTATTACATTGTTAAACATTGTTACATTCTCAGTATAAATAAAGTTTCTCTATGTGATAAGTTGAATAGAGTTCAGACCTAAATTAGACCAATCACTGACCAGGTCTAATCTGGTCAACTCTAATTCAGAGATAAAAATGATTTGGCTTAAAAACAATCTTGTTTCGGTTTGGTTAAAACATTTGATTTATACCTGAGTTAGAATTGTATGTGACCACAGTAAAACTTTCTAATTTTATGTCAAAGCGCAATCTAAACTAGATTCAACTTTTGAAACCATTCCCACTAGACGGATAATATTCTTATAAATATATTTCTTTCATACCTAGTATTAATTCCATAATAATTTTTGTAGGGTTTTGTACGACTAATTTTCTTTTATTTTTTAATTTCGCCAAAAGTATAAGGTAAGTCAGACAGAAAAGTTCGTCTTCAAGGTAGAAGCTTTCCATTATTTCCCAAGCGAAGCGAATGTGCCGGAAGGTTCATTCGTTATCCTCAGGACGTTTAAATGGTTAATTTTTACGGTCACATTTTTTAATCGGCCTTTCCTACTCTCGGCCTCTGTCGCTTGACTCGTGGCCCACCGTTGGCCCTACCATCCCATTAATGCGAATTTATTCTCCGGAGTTAATTACGCGACACTAATTTCAGTCCAACTTTGCCTCCCGTGAAAACGAGCAAGCGGACCAGCCAACTTTGGTTGACTTGCCTTCTTATAACTTATAAGACCTCGTCCGTCTCATTGCCCTTCCTCCTCTCTCTGCCTCTCCCTCATCCTCGCTGCTATTGAAAACTCCTTTTATTCTCTATACGCAACAGAAATAATTGTAACTACTACGATATGATATTATATTAGACAATGTAGCACGTATGACATGTATACAACTGCGATCTTTAAACTTGGCATGTAAAAAGAATGAGTCAAACTATGTAGTCCATATGAGATATATCCCTGGATGTAAATCTCTCTCTCTGTCTCTCTCTCTCTCTCTCTCTCTCTCTCTCTCTCTCTCTCTCTCTCTCTCTCCCCCTCTTTCGGTAGTTCTATACGCCTGAAAAAATTTCGAAATTCCCGAAGATTTTAAGCTTCCGCCAATTAGCGAATTTCAGCGACGACGACGCAAAGCTTTTGATCCTCGTTAATACTGATATTGAAGTTGAAATTCAAGAAATTCATAGCGTTTGCGTTGTATTGAGAAAAAAGTATTTTTTTTAGAAATAAATTTGTAATAAGGAACAAGAAACTGCTCGACCAGATTTTTGTTCCTTCTTTAGAACACATCAATTAGATTTATGCGTGTTTAAAACATCCGAAGTTTATTGTAATTGCAACAAATAAAGTGCCACTGCTTAAAGAAATAATAACGTTAAATTGTAAAATAGAAGCTGGTTTAATTTTTAATTGAATTTTGTTTCACTAGTTTCATTATTTTTAGAGCGCTAACTAGCAAAGCTATTTTAGCCCTTGTTACATATAAACAATAATTTTCAATTTGACGATAATATACAGTACTATCTCTGACGATGCATCGTTCATTTTGTGCAATCTCTAATCAACATCTGGTTCATTTATACAGCATTCCTCGCTCTGGTGCACACCTTGCAACCATGGCTGCAAGTTATTCAAATAGCAGTAACAAAGTGGATAATTGCAAATCAACCTACTTCCTCGGTAGACGCGATTCTGCGATAACGCGTCGCATGATGCATCGTGCATTTGTCTTTATTTGCTGTGTCGTACTTCTCAGTATGAAAAATTTTTGAAAAATGGAGGTTTCAAACACAGACGTAACATTAATATTATTTAAGAAACTGGCTACATTCTGCTAATGCTTTGTATTATGCGAAACGAATTCACAGCTACCCACGACAAAATTTTCATTTGTAACAAATTACGCGGTTAAAGTGTTGGACGAAGAAATAAAAGTATTACGGCAAACAAAAGAGTAAATATGGTATGTAAGTGAGCAACACAGGCTTCAACCAAATGAACTCGTAGACATTGAAAAGATAAAGTGTACAAGGTACTAGAGATTGTATTGATAAGTGGGCTGATGAACAGAATGCATTTTTTGTTAATTGATATACCTTTGTATAAACACGAAAAAAATGCAAAACCCGATTCTAATGTAGTGATTGAAAACTTAAAATATTGTTTTGACGTCAAATAAATTCCAAATGATTTAAAATTATCTGTCGTTGAAAACGCATTTAAATACTCTGCCAAGATTTGGTTCTATGCCCATCGATTCGAATTGAAATCGAATTTTTACAGAAATTGTACTCAATAGCTGTTAAAGCACAGACTAGTAGTACAGGATCTGCTCGAGAAATATAATAATAAAGAAAATGTCTAGTATTTTCTTAGCCATTAAATTAATTTAATTCTTTCTATCAACTATTTGCATCAGTTACAATATATTTATATAAAAGTGAGCATTAGTATAACAAATTTTCTACAGTACAGATTAAGAGACCAAACTGTTGAATAGATGTTCAGCCGATTTTTTTCAAAGCGAGAAAGTGTCAAGGAATCTGCACTACCTTCGAAGATTGACTTTGCATACTTTCATTTGCAAGTGTTGCGCATTTCAAGGTCCAAAACACTTTCCTCAAAGTGGCCAAGGTGCATTTTTCAAAAGCCCCGGCTGCCCGTCGCTCCGCGTCGGCATTTTCACATTTCAAACGTAGTGAGTCGGGGTGAAAGCGGAACATTCGAAGGGCGTATAGAACTCCATATTACGAGGGTGGGCGCGAGGGGTTATGCAGGCGGGAGCGACGATACGTGCGTAGCGTACTTCTGCTGCCTGAGGTCCTCGGAGATTTGGTCTACCGACCAAGGCCGCTGTCTTCATCACACGTTCTTCTTTTTTATCAGCGTCTGTCTTCCTTTCGCATCCTTTATCTCGTTCCACGGCTAAAGCAAGGAAAAACGGGCTAACCACCCTCAGGGGCAACAGTCTTAAAATATCACCCTGTGGGTACCCCTAGCATGAGTTATCGTGGTATTTAATCATCTCCAATAAGCTCCGGTCACACACCCTTGGACGTCTTTTGGTCTTTGTGCCTTTAACTTCGTCTTCTTCTTTCTTTAAGCTTCAAATCTCGTCCTTCTAGGTGTTTTTCTCACTTTTTCTGGCTCCTCACTCATCCTTTATTGCTATCTACTTTATTGCTGATAAACTTCTCAAGCTTGGATGCGACGGTCAACAAAATTTCGCCTGTATTCTGTTTCAAACGCTCGGAGAAATAAACAACAACTAATATTTTGTGTTAAAATGTATCTTTCTATATAAACAATGTACATTAAGAAAAATGTGCAGAGTATATATGTCGCTTTATTACAGGGGTGTAGGAACTTAGGGCGCTAAGAGACAATTACCCACAGATAAACATTCTGAAATGTAGTCTACATATTTGTAATTATCATAAATGTACTGATAAAGTACACTGCTCTATATGTTTGTCAGATTGTTTTAACTTTATTTCATTGATTGTTTATCTATGTCAACCACGTCAGGCGGAGCTAAGCCCAATGGTTGCAACGACAAATATTAATAAAAATAAAAGTAAATAAAAAGTTGTCCACAAATTACTGTTTTACTGTTCGCTTGACCAAAAAATCTTCAAAATATTTATAACAGTATACAATAATCGTGAAAATAACTGGAAACACATGAAAAAGAAAAAATGTGTGGCCCTGCCTCGTAGCTCACATACAAATGACGAAACGTATTGCCGAAAATATACAGAGCAGAGCGATAAAAATACTTTTGTCAAACAAAGTAACAACACTCCTGGGAGCTGAAACGCTAAACGCTGTAGCAGCACGAAAATGACGGTATGCATATTTGCATATTCCGTATCATATTTCCCATTGGCATTTACATATCCTCGTGCCTTTTACAATGTTCGCAACCGAATTCGAGGCATTTACGTGCCCAGGTTATGCTAAATGTTCCGGCTCGGATATTTCTCGCCTGCTACCGCGAATTTCAAGCAAAAGATCTCTGACGCACTTTAAAATATATATAAGGATAAATCACAGGTAATGGGGATCGGAGCTTATACCACGCAAATATAAAAAGACCACTTGTCTGAAATACAAGTTGATGGGGTGAAAACCCGAGAGGAACGAACTCTATACAAATCGTCAAAATCTTACACAAATACTCTCAACAAAATTCCTACAAAAGATAAAATAATAAAATCAAACATCAAAATGTTCATCATTTGTTGCTCATCATTTTTTTAATAGTAATAATTACTTCTACTTTTATGTTGTTGAAGAAATACAAGCAATACGTTTTGGCTTATATAATAATATATTTTTAACATATTTTGTTTTAATTAAGTTTTAATTTTATGATATTATCAAAAGTACTTGTCGCAAAATGAATTTTAGCTGATTTTGCTACTTTTCGATATTTTATTAGTTTTTTTACGAGAAACTTATTTCAGGATTTACGGCTGATTTGGGACCCCCCGTAGGTCTAAAACGGATTTTGCGAGGTACTTTATAGCTAAGAATTTTGGCGTGTGACATCAGAGTGCAATTCTCAAATTGTGGAAGAGCCGTGTGTTAGCTTTACCGTGCCACGAGTACATACTCGACAATGTATCAACGCGTTAAAAGGAAATGAGGTCTGAACCATTGACGGAGTTATAACCGCATGGCAAAACGGGTTTGCTCAGAAAATGACAATCTTGGTGCTACGTTTGCTCGAGATTTCCATTACGTTAAAATGGAATGGTTCGGAGTGTTTACACGGCCATTATTGAGTGGAATACCATGCTAGTCAAAGATGGAACAACAATTGTTTTGATCCGAATAATTATTTAGATCGTCATTTGTATAAGGAATACATTGTTATCAACATCTTTGTTTTTCTAGTTGTTATTTAACGTTAAAAATATGTCATTTTACGTAAAAGCAGTACAACCAATCATATAGCATGACGATCGTTATGACGAAAGTGCCACCTTTCGAACTACTTAGTAAGTAGCATCCACCTCAAAGGACGAATAAATTGACCGTTCGGGCAAGGAAATTTACATCTTGATAGTGAATTTAAAAGTTTCAC
>JABFOW010000056.1:0-18158 GCA_022817725.1 Archaeoteleia sp. ZL-2020 | reverse complement strand
CATTGTGTCAAAAAAGGTTTTAGACAAAACTTGTTTATTGACCTTGTATAATCCAGTCGAGACCATCTTATATGTCTTATATCGGAGCCCCATATAAGAAATTATATTTTAGAATTTAAACTTCTCTTTTTATGTTAATATTGCCATTTTCAAATGTTAAGATTTAGAAGATACTTATGAGTCAATTATAAGCAGAGTTATACAATTTAGCGTTATAAACCGTTTTTTAAATTCGAAATTAAAAATTGAGGGTGCTGAAATGACATCAATCTGGCATCCTCATGCAAGTAATTTATAATTTATAAATAAAACTAAAAATCTGATTATACCAAAATTACGAGCTAATTATGAGCTTTGAAATGCTCAAATGAGTTTTTCAGAAATCCACTTCTAGAGGGAAATAATCCAATTCTACATTTACTTTAAATAGAATGCTGAAGATATGAAGGTTATGTATTTCAAACTAAGTCGGCTATTAAATTTTAAACTCAACCTTTAACCGAAAAACTCAACCCTTGCATATAAAAAGCCTAAGAAATTACTTGAGATAATAAATATAGCAACCCTAGTAGAAATTTCGTTCGGGCTGTGACCGGGCCCGAAATGTTCAACTGCAACCTTTTACTTCATTTTTGTATACACCTCTTGCTTTATTTTGTGATAAAAGCTTGTATTTTAATAAAAATCTAATACATTCTATACAAAAATATATATATATGATTCTTATTTCTAATATTGATTAGGATTTTGCATATAATATAATAGCTACTTTAACTATCGCATTATGTGAGATGTTTTTCTCTAAATTTTTGTTAATCGTCATAAACTATCCATGCAACATTCGGCCGCCAATATTATAACATTACAGTGACCAGGTTGGTTTTGCATTTTTTGCACGTATCTTCCGTTGATCGTCGAGTCGTCGCTGGAGGTATGCAGTTTATAACTCCAACCAAATTATATTCATTTTCCACGAAAGACAGTTTCAACGTTTTTAGTATATGTATTAATGGTATGCTCTTTACTTCGTAGATGGGTGCGCATATATCTAAAGTTATAAACGGCACTGCAAAAATATGAATTTGAATAATGAGAAAAATATGAATCGAAACATTACTGGCACGCTAGCTAACGAGACTTGGGTCATACTCAAAAACCCATAACTTTGCCATACTTTGGCTATAATATTCGCTATAATGTAATGCAAATATAATATAATATAATGCCATGCTGCCACCATACTCTTTGCTATACCGCTATTGTCCGCGCGTGTAGTAATAGTTGGATTCAGGTTTTTCTCATTAAATGGCGCAAAGGAAAACGTGTAAATGATATTACAATTGCAGGACGCTTTATCCTACATTACGGTGAACATGGACCGTAATATCATGTTTAGTAATTATATATCCAGTTTCGCAGAAAAGTTGATGCACTGCAGCCACAAATGATATTTGAATCAACGCAAAAATAAAATATGATTTTGCTGTTTCTCATATCTCTGGGTTTCGCATGAATCATCTTGTTTCTCTGTTACACATTTCAGACTTCGATTCTCATGCAACCAATTTATTCGTTATTTCATTTTTGTAATTATAAAAATATAATTTTAAGATATTTTTCAGTTGGACAAGCATCGCAATCGCTGTGGCAGTGTTCTTAAAAAGGTGCTATAAAGCAACAGAACGACACTTGGTACTGCGGCAATTTGTAGTTTCATAACTAAGGGAGACTATGTCTCAAATAGACGGTACTCGGTAATTCTGTGGAAAAATGCACGGTCGCAATCAGCTGCGCGCATTATGTACCACACATCCGAAACGTTCGGATCGAACTTTTGGCCGCGTAAATATTTAGTACATTTTGCTCTATAAGCCGAACCGCATGACGGTCGTCAAAAAGGCATCATCGTCACATCACCATCACATTCACCTCCAAAAAGTTGGTTATTTAGATGCGCGAGATAAAATCATTTGGGTTTTCACTCTGCAAGTCCACTTTTAGAAACAAAGTCTGTTGTCACAAAAGAATCATAGCTCAAGATGATAAGTTGGGAATTATCATGCAGCATATCGTAGGATCGGATGTTCTTCGCAAGACACTTTTTTAAATATTTAAATACTTTATTATTTGGATATTGGATTTTTATCATTTATAAAAATTTATTATTTATTTAGTTTTTCATTTATTAATTTATAATTATGAAATTATGATTATACATGATTATATATGATTATGCATAATTATATGTTATCCAGATCCATAGAGGATCATCTATGGCGCCCATACACAATTATCTATAGACGACCGTGTATGATCATGTATGGATTTTTTTCCGGCAGGCGATAATAAAATAAATGTGAAATGTAATTTATCTAAATAGAATATATTTTCTGATATACTTTTCAACCATTAGCAATTTTATTATTACGGAAATAATGCAATTGACGTACGAACAAGGTTTGGACAATGTCACAGAAAAATGAATATTTACGAAAATGGTTTGATTTATATCTGACACTTTTGATAAGTCGGACAAGAAGTTTCGTCGCGCGAATATTCGATTTTTCCGCTTTCCGCCTCGAATCTTCAACAGAAACGAAGCTGTCCTCTTCAAAATTCTCTCTTTTTCTCTCAGCCTTCGTATATGAGGTACAGGGAGTTACGAGCTTTGATCTACCGGCATTCGATATCACGCCCTGCGAAACGCGCACCGCCTTCCGTCTGAGTGCACTTTTCGGACAGACGAGAAAACAGGAAGTAAAAGAAATTGCGTAAACCCAAGAGTAAACGTTAAAAGCAATGCTCGTCACCTTTTTCCACAAAATTTCATGATTGTATTTGACATTAGGTATTAATAAATGTTTTATGCATTCAATATGAAATAAGCGATATGCATCCAAGCACACATCCAATTTTCAAGCCATTTAAACTGATGTATTGTTTATTTAAGTCGCGTGATTTTAACGACAAGTAAATATAACGACATTAACTGTATAAACAAGCGATAAAAGTCAATATGTCCAATTATTTAGTAGAAATGTATACAAATTTGTTTACTAAAACATCAAAGATAACAATGTGATTAACTTGTGTAATTAAATATAAACTAGCAGTATACAATTGTTATTAATTACACAATATTATTTGTATTATAACATATTATTGTGGCTCTTTCATTCAACTTTGTCATTGATTCCAGGTTTTGCCTATATTACAATAAAATACGAAGCGTAATATTCTGTTCTTTCTATAAAGAATGGAAATTATGAATATTCTGTAATATGCTGGCATTAAATGTAAAATGATTAAATGTAACTTTGGTAAATGAAATATTGAAATTCTCGCTGTATCGTTCAGAAATGAAACATTTATATGATAACAGCCTGCAGTGTTTCAAAGATTATACAAATAGTAAAATCGTACAACAATAATAATAATTAGAATCGAGACAAATATAGATATAATTTGATAATAATTCGTATGATTTAAAATCCTTTCAATCCAACAACTGTAATGTATTTATTTATATTTTCTTATTCATGCAAAAATTCACGATGCTTCCTTTATCTACCCACTCTAGATCGGAACTAAAAATTAGAAAAATTAAAACGAAAAAATCTTTGTTAACGCGGTTTCCACTTTACGTTAAAGGCTGAATAAGTTCGACTTCGCGCTTCAATGTGGGTAGTATCTCGTTTTCTTTTTCTAATGGGAACTTTTCTAGTTTTTTTTTCGTTTTTACATGTGCATGAATTTTTTAACTTTTTGTTTACCGTTAAAAACACTAACAAAGTTATTTAATCCTCACGAATTTAAAAGCGTTTCGTCCGTCGACATGATTTGAGGTTATGAATCAGTTACGAATTCATAACTATCTGTAGATTAACGTAGAAATGATGCACGTGCTACTTCTGCTGTTTCAAAATTTGGTTCCATTTTTAAATTTAAGCAGCCGATTCAGCTTAATCGTTATGTGTTACTTTTACTTATAGAAAAATAAAGTGTGTCACGTGGCGAGATTACTTTATAAATCACACCACGAACATACGCGGGAGGGAAAAATGTAATAAACTAGGGTTGCAGAACGTTTCGCGTATTGGCCAAATGTTACGCTGGCGAGTGTATCTGACATTAGTGTTTGGCAATGTTGCAGCATGCACTACTAATCTACTTGTTAGAAGCAATGAACGTAAAAACGTTAATACCAGCAAAGGGGCCTCGAGTTATTCTTATTAAAAAGTAAAGTACTCAATCTTGCGCGCCAAGTATGTCAACTTATTTCCCTAGTGCTGGGGCACTAGTTATAGATGGCTTGGCAGTTGTGCGCAGTGAGCAGACATTCTATTTGGCTGCAGCGAGTTACGGTCGGAGGGCAGTTTCCCGTCGCTTTTTTACACAACGTGGTTCGATTTCTTACGCAAACTCAAACGCGGCGTGCAGTGGAGAGAAAGGGGGGAAGCAGGCAAGGAAAAAGGGGAGGCACTAAAACACTACAACTACGCGGGAAAAAAGCAAGCGAGAAGAGATCGAGGAAAATGGCGGATGGCAAGGCACGTGGCGGGCAGAGGACTAACGCGGGAAAGAAGATCTTTCCGCGTTATGAAATAGCGCCTTCTTTTTCTCTACGCCGCGGATCCGTAACTACAGGTTATATATGAAAATATAGCAATATTTCTAAATAATATTCTTATAATATTATAGGTAAAAAGGATCATTTGACTTAAATAAATATATTTATACAAGGAGAAATGATTGGTTCAAATAAGTATTTATTTAACTCAATAAAATCTTATTTAATCCAAAGAACTCGTTTTAATCTATTCAAATAAATAATTTATGTTAATAAAATAAATACGATTATTTGGTTTTAATATATGCACTGAGAAAAATTGCACCATAAGTAGGATGTATAACGGACAGTCAACGGTATTTACTGTGCGTAGTGGGGTTTTCTTAGTATTAAGATCGAAGTTTTTACCATCTATAATACTAACATATCCCCTCTTCTCCACAGGAAACTCAATTTTAACCCCGGCATCGAAAAGAGCATATCAAAAAGTACTAGGATGTATAGTTATTGTTCAAATTCTTCGTGTTTTTGTTTATGAAAATAAGACTTGAAAATTAAAAAAGAATATTTGACTTCTGGGCGTTAATAGGTTAAAAAAACTAATAATCTCATTTTGTTTATCCTACAAAACCAAACAACTTTTGTTTGAAACACATTGTTTTCTAAAATGGTTAACTTCAGACAAATTACCGTGAAACTTATTCCCATATTATATTATATATTATCCCATATATTCCCATATTCGAATATACATGATAAATGCATAATACAAATTAACGAAAATGTCAATACTTACCTGAGTTTTCACGATATCTTACGATGCACGCGCGCTGTCGGAAATTAAATTTTATACACCACAAATTATAATTTATATCCAACATTCTCAATGATCAATGAACTTTCCCGGATTAAACTTTTATAATATTAACAGGTTCCTTAGAAATTTACAAAAGTTTTTAATAATAAATATCATCTGCTTCTTTCTTTACATGAAATTCGAGGTTATAGGACACAGCATTAAAGAAAAAAATCAGAAAATGTGTGGCAATTTTCTGGAGAAATCGGGCATTTTTCTGGGGAAACTATGGTGCTCTGTTATGCTTATTTTTCAATATAATGTCAAGAAAAATGTGAACAAACAAATCTGGTATTTATTAAATTCCCAGAGAAATTGTCAGAGGAATTTAGAAAAAGTCAAACAAATATTTCCAACAGAGTAAAATGTATAAGATATTTCGAGGCTACTCTCACGTTGGGGCCCTAAGCTATATAGTTTATCTAGCTTATACGTAAATCCGTCATTGCAGAATGTGCTACTACAATAGACATTATACGAAAATTAATTTTAATTACACGCAATAATCGGCAGATTACACGCCGCGAAAAAATCCGAGGAAATGACTTTCGTTAACATGATTCCGGACGATATTTTCGAAAATCCATTTTTCAACCGCGTAAGTCTTCCAAATAATGACGAAAACAAACAACCCTGTCAAAAAAACCAAGCATGAAACCAATCAAGAAACCAAGCATGGAACCAAGCTAGGTTCCGAGCTTGCAGGTTGTTTTTGACTGTTTCGTATTCCGACAAGACTGGTTTCAACATTGAATATAAAATCGTAAAAGAATAAACTGCGTATAATTTCAGAAAATGCTTTATTATAACATCGACAAATATGAGAGGTTCTTCTATTTCTCTACATTGATACAAGTGTTGTCACACATGAAACAAAAAACATCGAGCCTGGTTATTTCCAGCGCGAAATTCAAATTCAATTCAATTAACAAACATTCCGCCCGCCTTGAAATGCCTGTCTTTCAAACTTAAAAGGTAGAAACCTTTACAACTATTAAGAAATCGCAAGCTTTCTTCCTCGTCTTCGACTCTAACTATAATTCAGTTTTGATTAAATATAACAATAGTAATGGACTAAATGATCTTAATACATAAATTCAACGGTTAATTAATAGTCTATTCTTGGTCCAGTGGCAGTGCGCATAGCTTTCGCACGGCCCTCTTGAAGATTCCACTTGCAGTTCGCACAGAAGCCATACGGACAACACCGTCTTCTCCTGGGCTAACGTCGACGTTCCATTATCCATCTCAATGGAGGTTGGTTTTCGTCTATGAGTAACACCATCGTACCCACCTTGAGATTTTCAGCATTATGATGCCACTTACTCCTGGTTTGTAGTTGATGCAGGTATTCCTGTCGCCACCGCTTCCAAAAATGTTGTTTCACCTTTTGAAGGTGCTGCCATCGCGATAACTGATTGTCTCTGGTATCAAGCCAGTCTCTTTGAGGTGGTTCAAGCAGCAAGTCTCCGATGAGAAAGTGTGACGGAGTTAGGATAGACAGGTCATTCGGATTGGATGATAGAGGAATTAGTGGTCGTGAGTTCAGAACGGCTTCTATCTCAGTCAATAAAGTATAGCCTTCCTCAAACGTCATTATAAGGTTTTGAGTGACAGCCAAAAGATGCCGCTTCGTTGATTTAACGGCTGCCTCCCATAATCCTCCGAAATGTGGCGACCCCGGAGGGATAAATTTCCAAACAATTTTGTTGCCTGCTAAATATTCTGATATTCCCATTTGATGAGCTGCTATGAAATCATACATTTCTCTTATTTCCCTATTTGCTCCAACAAAGTTGGTAGCATTATCGGAGTAAATAGTGCTGCATATACCCCTTCTCGAAATAAATCTTCTCAATGCTGCGATGAATGCCTCTGAAGTAAGATCACTCACCAGCTCCAAATGTACAGCCTTGGTGCTAAAACATGTGAACACCGCTATGTATGCCTTGGAGATGTGTATCCTTCCCCTACGTCGGCTTTCTCTTATTTTTAGTGGGCCGGCATAATCTACGCCTGTCATAGTGAATGGTCGTGCAACCTCTGTGACTCGAGATTTCGGGAGATCTGCCATTATTGGCTCACTATTTCGAGGCCTGAGGCGCCAGCAATTGAGACACCCATGGATAACCTTTCTTGCTTCTCTTCTTCCTGATAAAGGCCAATAGTTTTGTCTAACAGAACCCAGCAGCTGCTCTGCACCACAATGGTGTAGACGATTGTGTTCAGCCTTCATGATCAAACTCGTTACATGATGACCGGAAGGAAGAATCCAAGGTTGCTTTTGATTTGATGGAATGTTCGCGTGTCGTAATCTTCCAGCAACGCGTAATAACCCCTGGTCGTCCAGAAACGGTTTTAGCGCACACAATTTACTTTTGGAATTCACGAATTTAGTCCTTTGTAAGTCTCTCATTTCTCGATAAAATTCCTCTCTCTGAACCAAGCGAACAATCGATACTCTGGCTCTTTCTAATTCTTCGTAAGTAAGTGATGGAGTCATAATTTGCTTTTGACATTTTGCAGCAAATCTAAAACAAGTTGCAATGACTCTCTGTAATTTGTAAAATGAACTGTATTTTTGTAGCAGATTCTCTTTTTCTGGTATAATCAGCAATACAGTTTTGACCTCAGGAACCTCAATCTCCTCGTCAATTTGTTGGTCTGGCCAATCAGGAGGTGAAGAAATCCAACTTGGACCCTGCCACCAAATATCATTTTTTGCCAATTCCTCTGCTGTATTACCTCTTGACACGATATCTGCTGGATTATCCAATGAGCTTACATGATACCAACTGATGTCCTTGACATTGTTCTGAATTTCTGCCACTCTATTCGCCACGAATGTCATTAACTGACTCGGTGATGTTTTAATCCAAGCTAGGACTATAGTTGAATCAGACCATAAGTGAGTATCTGCAATCTTAGATCCATATGCTCGCCATACTACCAATACCAGTCGAGATAAAAGCAGAGCTGCACACAATTCCAGTCTCGGTAGCGAAATAGTTTTTAAAGGAGCTACCTTTGATTTGGAACAAATCAGACGTGTTGTTGGCTGTCCTCTTGCATTGTGACTTGTTGCATATAAACAGGCACCGTATGCCTTTTCTGAAGCGTCGCTAAATCCATTCAAAATTATTTGCCCTGACGCATTATTTGGATTGATATTTCTTCCTATTGCCATCTGATTTAAAGTAGTCAGGGAGCTGTAGTACATTTTCCACCTTGCACACACTGACATGGGTACCAGCTCATTCCAGTCTAGCTTCAGCTGCCACAAGCATTGCATAATTAGCTTGGCCACTATCAGTACCGGCCCAATCAATCCCAATGGATCATAAATCTTGGCGATAACTGATATATACTTGTAGTATACTTCTTTTGGTTACTCTGTACTCAGTGACCAAATTTACTTCATAACTCAAGGTGTCTGTCCTTGCGTTCCAGTACAATCCCAAAGTTTTACAAGTCTCCTTATCAATTACTAATAAATCATTTGTCTTATTCTCCGATGCCAAATGCTTTAATATTGTTGATTCATTTGATCGCCATTTTCGTAAATTGAATTTACCCCTTGCTAGCAATTCTGAGAGTTGCATCTGCAGCTCCATAGTTGCTTCCATTGTACTTGCTCCAGTCAACAAGTCATCCATATAGAAATCCTCTTGTAGTACTCGTGCTGCTAAAGGAAAATCTTTGACTTCCTCCTCAGCTAATTGTTTCAAAGATCTCAACGCCAAGTATGGCGCGCAAGACGTCCCATACGTTACGGTATTAAGCTGGAAAGTATCCACTCCGTGGTCCTTATCTGGTCTCCAAAGTATCCGTTGTAAATGTCTATCTTCTTCGCGAATCTTGATCTGCCTGAACATCATCTCAATATCCGCAGTTACCACAAATTCATGTCCTCTAAAGCGGAGAATGATGTCCATCAACTCATTTTGGATATTTGGCCCAGTCAATAGTTTGTCGTTCAGCGAATTACCGTTTGTTGTTTTTGCTGATCCATCAAAGACGATACGAACTTTCGTTGTTAAGCTATCAGAACGCACAACCGCCTGATGTGGTAGGTAGAAACTTTCCTTTGTCATGACTTCTTGATCCTCTGATATTCTTGTCATGTGTCCTAAATCTTCATAAGCGTTCATAAACTCGTTGTATTGTTCTCTTAAGTCAGGTTGTTGATCTAGTTTGCTTTCCAATCTATATAATCTTCGCAGCGCCACTTGTTTAGAGTCTCCTAATTCCAATGAAGAATTTTTTGGTAGACCAACTTCAAATCTGCCTTCTTTATCTCTTGTTACTGTTGTCCTAAACTGATTTTCACAGTCTTCTTCGTCTGCAGAATAATGGTGTTTTTGAGTCATTTCTTCCACGCTCCAAAATTTCTCTATCTGCTGTTCCAAATTCAACGTAGTGATCAAATGGCAAAGTTTGGCCTTAGGTGGGTGATTGACTATCTCTCCTCCCAATATCCACCCCAGTTCGGTTTTCTGTAGAATAGGAAGGTTTTTTGTTAACTGTATTCTTCCCACGCATATCAAGTTCCAAAATATGCCTGCACCAATCAACAAATCTATCGATCCCGGCTGGTGTAAGGTATCGTCTGCAACCTGCTGGTGTAAGGTATAATTGCATGTGTAGATTCGATAGTATTTTGTTTACTCTGATTTATTCCAATGATTGGAACATTAACCTTACTGCAGGGCAGGCCCAGCCTTTGAACGAGATCTTTTGTTATTATGTTGGATTGCGACCCCACATCCAATAATGCTCTACATTTGTGTCGTCCTCCGTTGTTGTCATAAATATACACGTGTGCTGTGGATAGAACAACCTGTCGCTGAAGTCCAGCACAGTGTGTCACGATAGGTGAAACCTCCTTATACTTCGTTCTTGTGTTTGTTGTTTCCCTTTGAGACTGGATATCTTCGTAGTGCAATAATGTATTGTGTGGCTTGTTACAATGTTTGCATTTTGATGCTCGACAATTTTTGCTGAAGTGCCCAGGCCTCAAACAATTAAGGCACAATCGCATTGTCCTTACTTCCTCGTAGCGTTTACTCGTTGGAAGCTTTACAAATTCTTCGCATGAGTATATGTGGTGCGTTCCTTTGCACAATTCACAAGTATGGTTAATTGTTGAAATTAAAGTCACCTTTTTGTCTCTTTTGAATTGTGTTGCCTTTATAACCTCTGTTTTTGGTTTGCCTTTGTTGATCATCTCTAATGTGTGACATTTGTTAGTTAAGAATTCTAATAAATCGCTTGTAGTAGGCATTTCCCCACCATTCTTTTCTCCAACGTTTATTTCCCATTCCTTGCGCATGGTAAATTCTAATTTACCTGTTATGACATAGATCAACATGGTATCCCATTGACTGACAGGCTGCTTCAGTGACTCTAAAGCCCTCATGTGTGTGCGAATACTGTCAATGAATTGTCTCAGCGTCATACTACTGTCCTTGTTTATTGATGGAATTTCGAAAAGTTCTCTCATGTGTGTGTTAATAATCAACCTTTTATTTTCATATCTGCTCTTTAACAATTCCCAACCAAATGTATAATTTTCATTTGACGTTTCGAGACCTTGTATGACTTGAAGAGCATCATCTTTCAAGCAACCTCGAAGATATTGAAATTTTTGAACATCACTGAGATGTTTATTTGCATCGATTGTAGAAGAGAACGAGTCCTTAAATAGTAGCCATTGACTATACCTTCCGTCAAATGTTGGAAGATTCAGAGTTGGAAGCTTGATATTAGGAACTGTTTGCACTGCATGACCACTTAATATTTGCTGTTGCTGACTTTGTTGATCTTCACTATCTAATGCCAATAACTCCTTTGCCTTGGATATCGAAGCGAAGAATAATTCCTCGAAATGCTTTTCTTCTGTATCTTCTTCTACTGGTACATCCTCCAGTGTCAACAAATATATAGATGTTTGTATGTCAGAGAATTTGTCCAATATATCCTGTATTTTAGCTAACCTTTCCTGTATTTCGGTTAAATTTGGCTGCCTTTCAGAGTTGACAAATTGAGTAAATCTATCTAATTGTGCTTTTAATTTTCCTTTTTTTATCTTTAGAGACCGTAATTCAGCCATTCTGAATATGTATATACAAGTATTTGAGGTTAGGAAGATATAGGGTAGTTTCTTTGTTGAATATAAATTTGTAGGTTAGGATTTTTTAAAATATAACACTTTTCATTTTATTATACTATACACATGTTACAATGCTGCTTTATTGCATGAACCACCACATTTATAATATTGAGACTTTACCTGATTGCCTTTTTAACTGCGTGACTTAATGGACTGTATTTGTATATGACATCCTTTTTTCTCGTTGCTTCTTAAATGAATAGTTTGCTGAGGCTTGCTGCCCCTTTTCATCTGTATTGTTGCTTCGAATACCTATCCTTATCACAACCTGTGATTTTGTCCTGTGATTTACCGATATTTTCTGGTCTGCTTATCTTTTCTTTGTGCTGATTGTCCACGTGTCTCACAAATTTGCCACAATTTTTGTACCTTGGTTTGCAATTACCACTTTGCAATTATTCAATATTCTGTTATTATACTACATGTTGTATCTGCATGCTGTCGCAAACTTGCAAGTAAAAACGTTTTCCTTTTTGCTTCGTCCTAGCAATAAGTCCAGAAACAATAACTTATTAATAAATTTATTAATTTGTTATTAAATTATTATTTCTACATGCGTAGTACGTGCCTATATTTTTGGTCTTAGTTTACTTACCCTTGCAATTAAAGTAATTTAGTATTGTTTATAAGAAATTGATTAATTGATTATTAAATTATTGCTGCAGCAGACATATATTTTTCAAGGGAACTTGTCAATTCGTAATTTATACAATTATTTTTAACAACTATGAATATGATTTTTCCAAGCAAGGAAATTCGTAATAATTAATGGGGTATCAATAATCATGCGGCATATTAAGTGGATTATTAATTATCTGTTTCGATGATAAAACTTGAAAATGATAAACATATGTACATTACAAAGTAACAATATTTGTCTATATAATATCAACATGTAATATATGAAATATAATGTTTATTATTTATTATCACATTTATTATTAAATATTCACTTGCTTCGAAAGATCAAACTTAATAATATAATTATTAGAAAATACGATCATATTTTATCACAGTTGATTTTGTTGGCAAACAATTATTTGAATTATTGTGAAAATATTTGACTGCGTTTTGTTTTGAATCGAATGTGATCGAATGCTCGCGCCAACGAGGTTTACGACAAGTGATATATATAAATAGCGATACCAACTAATCATTTTATTAGAGCCAGTCCGAGTCAACACTCTGATCATGACCTTCTCAGGAAATAGTTTCATTTTTTAAGTAATATATGAAACAAAGAATAAAAAATATTTTTAATCAAATTGTTTCAAATTGTATTAAGCGACGTTTCGGCGAGGATCTTTGCCATCTTCAAGCTACAACAAAAGTGTAAATGCGTAATGCGCATGTAAAAGAAATTAACACAATGATACATAAAATAGTAATAATAATATAAAATAATAAAATAGTAGTAATAATAAATAGTACAATAATATATAAAAAAAATGTATCTAGTTAAAAAAATAAGAAATAAATATACTGTAGAAAACTTTACATACCTATTCCGTTAATAATATTCAAAAATACATCGCAATACAAATTTGAGCGTAAAACTCATGTATGTATAAAAAATCATTTGCGAAATGATAATTTCCATAAATATATAACAATTTTTTAAAAATATAAATGAAGAAATAATTTTACAAAGTTGGTGGTACAATATTAATATATAATCAACATGTTGCACAGAGATATAGTACAACACTGTAATAATATAGAAGTATCAATTTAAATTAAGGGTTACATTGTTGACCATATTACCAAAAATAAAGAAATAATAATAAGATACAAAATTGTTGCACAAAAATTCAAATACCTAGATAAATAACAATATGAGCATGAAAATTCACATGGGTAGAACGAAGATAAAAAATGTTATTAACTAAACAGTCCGTAATAATTTTTATTAAGATTATCCAAATCAGTTTGTAAATTAATACAATAATTTCGTTTTCGAAAAATATATAATTATATATAAAATTTACTTTCGTATAAATTACTTTCGTGAGCTAAAATTAATAAGTAAGTAGTTACTAATTTTAATAATTAATAAATCGCACAGTACTTATTAATGAACATAAATATAATTTAAAACATAATGTAAGAGCAGTACTGACTAAACATGCAATAGAACATTCCCATAACATTAATTCTACAGATATTACAATTGTAGATAACAGAAGTCGTTTATAAAGAAGGAAATTTTGTGAATTATTTTGTATTTAAAAAAACACAATAAATGTATAAATTCACAAACTGATTTGGATAATCTAAAAACAATTGTGATAACGATTTTAGTCAGTTACATGTTTTATCTGTGTTTTACATATGTGGATTATCATATTCATATTGTTATCTAGATACTTGAATTTTCGCGCCATCACTTTTGCATCTTATTATTGCATCTTTATTTTTGGTAATATTGACAGAATTAATGCTGTCAATTGTCATGTTACAATTGTAACCCTTAATTGAAATTGATACTTCGATATTATTTCAGTGTTGTACTATATCTCTGTGCCATATGTTGTATATATTTCGTAACAGCAACTTTTTAAAATTATTTCTTCGTTTATATTTTTTAAAAACTGTTATATAATTATAGAAATTATCATTTCGCAAATGATTTTTTTATACATACATGAGTTTTACGTTCATATTTTTATTGCGATGTATTTTGGAATATTATTAACAATAAAGGTATGTAAAGTTTACTACGGAAATTTTATTTATTATTTTTTTCACTAGATGAATTGTTTTGTACATTACTGTATTTCAACTGTTATGCATATTTGTAATTTAATTTTTTTATATAGCTTTATATAACTTGAAGATGGCAAACATCTTCGCCAAAACGTCGCTTAATACAAATTGAAACAATTTGTTTGAAAATATTTTTTATTCTTTGTTTCATATATTACTTAAAAAATTAAACTGTTTCCTGAGAAGGTCATGATTAAATTCCATTGAATATAGGTATATTATATTATATAGGCATATGGACTAACAAAATTTTAAAATAAAATAATATTAATTGTAATAACTACGAATAGACCGTCATACTCGGAAGAATACGTACGAAATTACATTTTGTACATGAAGAAAATTTAAGAAATTGTGTAATTGACATTTTGAGTAGTTTATATTACATATTTTTTGAGGGAAGCACAATGCCAAATGTTTAAAATGACGAACCTATCAAAATACGAATTTTTAAAATGCAGAATATTTAATTTGAGGAATGGTTTGAATGCTGATTATTAAAATGCCAAATACTGAAAATGACGAATGTTCAAAATGCCGAATTTGACATTCAAAAAATTCGGCATTGTGAACATTCGTGATTTTAAGCATTTGTCATTTTAATCATTCAGCATTTGAACCATTCATCAATTTTAATGTTCTGCATTTTATAAATTCGTCATTTTGATAAGTTCGTCATTTTAAAAATTTGGCATCTTGATAGGTTCGGAATTTTGAAATTCGGCATTTTAAGCATTTGGCATTTTGAAGATTAGGCATTTCAGAAGCTCCCGTTTTTTATACCGACGCCAATTTTATTATAATAAACTGTATTATTTACTGACCTGTTTCTCGATGCTTTTGTTTTGCTGAGTCTTTTCGCACCGATAACCCTTCGTCCACGTGCCTTTGCATTGCCCATTTTCCAAACAGACAATAACAACACTTACACTATGTCAAAAATTGTTTATCAGAATGTTAAAACCACTTTTTAACACTATTCACTGTTCTGTGGACTACTTCACTATTCTTTTTTTGACTAATCGCGATGAGTGGTAATTGAGTACCACAACTCGCGAACATTCAAAATAAGACTGAGGCTCGGTTATTATTATAAAGCGTTGACGCGCGAATAGGTGATAGAAGGAGATAGTGCTAGAGCAACAGATGAGACAGCAATACAAACAAACGAAGCGTTAGTCCCGCGATTTTTGGAAAGTGTAAATGTAAATCAATAAAATAATTTAAACATTGGTTGTAGTGTATGTATCGTGCATGAGGATAACGGATTAATTATGTACTACGTCATATGGAATTAATTTGCACAAATTGAAACCTGACATAACATGGACATTCGAACGTTCAAAAGAAGCTAATGTGCGAATGACGGAACCTTATCGTTTTGCAGCACCGTCCACATTGTTATTGGGGCCTGGGACAAGAGTTTTTTCGTGGCACCCTCCGCAAAGATATACACAAATTGCAATAGATTCTATATTGCATATGTTTGATGAAATTATGATGACAAATTGAAACAATAATAGTCTTATAAATATGCCTGGTATCATTAATAATTATAAATAAATTTGGTCTATGCAGACAAATAGAAATAGAAATATGACATTTACAAAAATAAACAAATAATAAATTAGTTAATAATTTTGTATTTATTTGTAATAATTTTTAGTAATTTGCTTCATTATTAACTAATTTATTATTTGTTTATTTTTGTAAATATCATATTTCTATTTCTATTTGCCTGCATAGATCAAATTTATTTATAATTATTAACGAAACAATATTCATCGCATTAAAACTTCAATACTTATGATGTCCGAAAAAGGTCGGGACACTTAAATATCTCATGAACGACGGCGTTTGCACATAAATAACAAGAGACACAAGTTAAAAGATTTAATAAATTCTTTCTGGTGTCGGTATTAGATTGTAAGGTCGGGGACCGACATGGGCTCTAGATGGCCCGCACTCGGGAAACAGTTTTGTTAATTGAACAAAAATTTGGGTGGTCTAAACAAAATTGTTCTGTTATTTGGCGATTAAAAACATAATTTGTAAAATTAATAAAATATTATCGTGAGTAATCGATTTTGTTAAATTTACAACTCGAGTCTTGTCCAATTTTTTTTCACTTTAGAATCGTCTGATGAAGCTCATGACGGAGAGCGTAACGTCCATCGAGAGAAAAATGTGGTTATGATAACCATACAAGACAGTGAACTTACGATCCAACCATTCTTCTATGGTTACAGCCAATCCTATTAACTTTTATAATTTTTATAGTTTTAACAAACGGATTTTGTTGAAACAACAAAAAATTTTGATATTATATTTTCATATCAGATGCTTAATATAATATTTATAAAACATTGAGGAACAATGTTAAAGGTTAAAAAACATATTTATGATTTGTTACATAAAAAAGTGTGTGATTATTGCTAAATGTATTACATTCGAGATAAAATATTTCATCCGCGTAAAAGTTTTAAAATGTTTGTTTGTGTGCGTCGGTATGCAATAATGAAATAAAGATTTAATTGAATTTAAAGTAGCGGTATTTCAGACAAAACAGATTTTAATAAAATAATGTGTTTATACACAAATTTGAAATATAATTATGAAGGTCAGCAAATACAATGAATGTGATAATAAATAGCTTGCAAAAATTCTTTATAGTAATTGAAACATATAAAAATGAAAATATAAACGTTTCGACTCCATATTTCAGTCCTCTTCAGTAAAAATGGTTAAATTCCAAAAGAATATCTAATGACTGTCGATTTTTATTAGAAATATATATAATTACTGGATAATTACTGGAATAATTACTGGAGAGGACTCAAATATAGAGTCGAAACGTTTATATTTTTATATTTATATGTTTCAAATTATTTATATTTTTTTCATTTTTATATGTTTCAATTATTATTGAAAATTTGTGCAAGCTATTTATTATCATATTCATTGTATTTGTTGACCTTCATAGTTATATTTTAAATTTGTATATAACCACATCATTTTATTAAAATCTTTTTTACCTCTGCTTTAAATTCAATCTAAACTGGCAATCGATAATTAATAATAATAATAATCGATTAATTTTTGTAAGCTGCCGACCGTGCGTGCCTTGTTCAATTTTGCCCGTTTCGCAACTACTGAAGAAAAGAGAGAGTTCCAATTCATAGCTCTATGTCTAATTCACGAAATCTCCACCGATCGTAGCCGACGGAAAAAAGTTTTACTCGCGTTTTTCGAGTACGATTGATAGCAGGGTTGGAATAAAGCATGATTTTTTTGGAAAAAACCAAAAAATCGGATTTTTTTGATTTAAATCAACAAAATTGTAAAGTTCGAAAATATCTATTTCTAAATTAAAGTAAATTTCAAATGATATCTTAATTTATTTTTATTTTTATTTTTCAGTGTTATGTTTATCGACTATCTGACTTCATTTATTGGTTTTCAATAAATAGCTTCTCAAAAAAAAAACTTACATAATACTATTGAATTACTTGGCTTATAGCTATATGACAAGGTGAGTCAGTAAGTACACTTCATGTCTATTTGATCAAGACAACTCTTTTATTTTAAATATTTTGAATCTTCTCCAAGTTCTTTGCTCCTTGAGGAAAGAGACAGGCGATTATTTTCATATGGTCTAAACAGATTTCGAACAATAATTATATACACTTACGTTTCACGTCGTACACACTTTCACACAAAATAGATATATATATATATATATATATATGGCTTGCTGGCCACGCTTGGATATAGTTCTTTTTTTTCGCAGAGAC
>JABFOW010000055.1:0-18232 GCA_022817725.1 Archaeoteleia sp. ZL-2020 | reverse complement strand
GATAGGGGCTGAACTCACTGAAAGAGCTATCTGCGTGTACGCTACGTCTATCTAACAATGGAGCTTTTGTTCCTCTGGTGTCACTCGGCGAAACAGAATTTCTCAACTTCGAGAATGAGTCACGCGTCTGGTAATGATTAGAAAAGCGAACGCGATTACAAGCGGCGCATACGAAGCACCGGACTGTAGGTAGCGAGAGAAAGAGCCCCGGCATTTATGATCGGCAAAGGCTGACGTTGTAAGTAAACGATATACGCTACCACGACTAGCCGTAAAATTGGCCAACATAAAAAGGGTATTTCTTCTTTTATTATTCACTTTACTGCTCTGGCACGGTAAATGTCCATGTTGCAAACGAATTTATGAACAAAAAGATAAGGACGAACGAGTCTTTTGGAAAATTAACCGCAAGAAGAAATGTTGCCGCATTGGAATTTCTCTTGATAATGACGGTTAGTGGTTGATTGTTTAACATATCTTGTATGAATTGTATTTAATGAAATTGAGAATTATTATATTAGTTTCATAGATATTGTCTTTAATGACTTAAAACAATTGCAATTCTTGCGCGATTAAACCAATTCACAAAATACGATCCATGTTCACAAGGAAGCACTATGCCGTCACAAACGCATCTGACGTTTCACATTGAGCGTCGTTGTCGTCCGAGCACTAGGGAGAGCCTAGACGGTTAATTGCGGTGTCCCACAGACAAAACGCGTTGCTGTTTCTGCTGTCGACAACGGAAAGCAAAAGCGGTTACCAACGAGGTCGACGTTGCTATCAAGATAACCTCAGATCAATATTGGACAGATCCATTCTTTACTCACGATGCTTTAAAACAATACCATAGCGAAAAATATATAGCAGTGTACATATTTTTGTATCTTCTAGCTATGGCATATTTAATAAGATGCAAAAAGAAAGACGCTTATATTTGCTACATTTTTGTACACAACGTTATACTTCTCATTATATTCCTCTTCATATTATGAGTAGTCTCAATTTCCATAAGTTTAATTAAACCTTACACTATCAACACTGATATTCTATGGGTGTTTTTTTCAGAAAATTATCAAAAGCTGCTGCAAAGAATAGAAGTTATAGTGTCCTTATAATTACATCGCAAGAGAAATGTCGTGTGGTGCACAATCAAGATACGAAAATCTCTGAGGCCAGCTGTATATAGCTTTTCGCTGCATTGTACAGCGAAACCTCATTCTTTCCCGCGAGACCGTGTCGTCCATCTCTCGCCACGTCGATGCATCTTCCCATCCTAGTGTGCAGGGTATTTTCGATCATTCCGCGTAGAGTTCGCAGCAAACGATATATCCTTACTCTTTTCCTTTTTCTGTCCAGCGCGAACTTCGGTGGCTCGCTTGCGTCACGACCCGCCCATCTCTTGTCCCCGGTACTTCGAACCAACCCCAAGCCATCCCTTACGAAAGTGACGCGATAGTCCACGAACATCCTTCAACCAAATAATAGAGATCATCTGCGAAACAAAAAACTCAGCTCCTGTTACACCATCGAGAGATCCAAAAAAAATGTAGAAAAACCTTGGAAGAATCATCAGGTCCTTTGAGTAATAAATTTACTTCTGTGGGATTGACACTTAAAAACTGAGAGACGTTTCAAGCAGTCCAAAATCATAACCTGGCATATTTGGATCCTGCATAAATGGAAAATTTCTGTACCGGGCCAAAGAAATTTAGCGACACGACTTCACCCGATGACCGAAGTTGGGATGATCTTCCTTCTTTTCTTTAATCATGAAACAAGGCAAGTTCACTTCTATGTGTGTGATCTCCTTGCTGTAGTCTTCGTACCAATGACCTTTTGCTCGTGGACTTTGTGGATCTTCGTGTGAAAATTTCGTATGCAAACATCGGCACGCAAGCTCGCAGTTCCGACTTCTTTTCTCCCTTCTTTGGTTCTTCTTCAGTCTTCTACTTTCCGCACGAAGAAGTCCGTACGTTATATATTTCCTCTGGTTATTACGTGCACATTCTATTATCCGGCACTCGTATTCCAGAACGCCACCTTACACCCTCTACGTCTTTCCCTATTACACAGCGCATGCAACTTTAACTCTAACCTCCATTTATATTCTTCTTTTTCTCTTCGCCTTTCTCTTTCTTCCTTCCTCGCTTGTGTCTTTCGCCTTGCTCTGGAGAGGAGGCCTCGAAAGTACCTCCGAACTTCTCGAAAGTACTGCATGTGTGCAGTTATACGCCGTTACGTATCTACTTATCCCACGGGAAATACTCTGCGCGGCACAATTAATGCTTGGAATCGGGATCTTATTTCGCGCATTCGTACCCGCTGAGTCTCTTTCTCCTCGCGTCTTGCCTTCTAACGCGGCAAATCACAAATGAATATGTAATGTCGATGTCTCGGTCGCAAGTGCCCCGCTTTAACTTGGAACAAACGTGCTCTTGTTATATCCTTTGATGCTTTTTCCTCTCCCTCTATTTCTTGCCTTATTTTTTTTTACCGTTGCTCGCGTCCAGTCTGTGGAACTTGGGGACCGTAAGTCGGAGAAAAAGTAGAATGAAACATAAACGAGAAGGCGTGTAATTTAATAATGGGCTCTATTTACAAAAAACAATGAAATTTCCATTTGACACTTTTGTCGAATGAAAAGTGAATGTTGTACTTAAGGATAATTTTTGCCGATTTGTAGTCATTTGCATCTTTTCTACGAAACACGTATTTAATTGTATTTTTCTTTCGTTTATTTATTTCTGCGTCAAGTTTGCAAAGCTGGGAGATTAAAAAGAAATCATCTTATTGGCGACAGAGAGAAAGCGTTCAATTAAATACAAATTATACGGTTGGAATATTATTTTGTTATAAAAATCATAAAAACATTTTAATACTGCATTATCATTAAATAAAATTATTCAAATTTATAAATACCTACATTTTATAATTAAATCTAGACTTCTGAATATGATTGCGAACAGTAGAGTCAAACATTTTTTTCTGAAATCACTTTTAAAAGGAGGAAATATGTTAAAGCTGGGAAGTGGAATGCGATCAACTATGAAAAGGTTAAAGGTAAGATAGAGCTTGGCAGATATACCAGGCAGATCGTCACTTTAAAAATGTCAAGCTTCCGTTTAAGCGAATTAAATGTGCTGCCTTTGAATAATTTGCGCAAAAATTAGATGGAAAATTTGTTTGGAAGAATCATTAATAGATCGTACCTAAATTTGCTGCAGCTTACCGTTTGCTATAATGGTATCCAACTACATCCAATAACAGAACGACAGGGAATAATCTAACGAGGGTGGTACGAACATTTAGAAATGCGGTCGAGGAAACATTGGAAGGAACTTCTACGCGTTGGCTTGGCATTCAGAGGGCAAAGCGCGAATGTGGGCATGATAAATCGTGGCCAGTTAGGTACGTTAGCTACATACGGCGTTGCGAGCGGCAGCCGAGACAGAGAGCCCACGTAGAAGATGGGGGAAATTGCGGGGGAGAAACGGAGGAAAATTATTATTGGAGAATTTATTTCAGCTCTGAGAAATTATTACTGCCATTATGCTGTCGAGCGAACACGTGTTTTAACTGCCCCTGCAGGTTGGGTTAGGTTAAGTTCCATGGTGCTTTAATAATAGCCATACCACAGAAGTTCAAATTCTTTCCTCGATACTCCATCCTGAATCTCTTCACTAATGAGATCTGGAAAATAAGTGACCTTTGCGCCAAACATTTCCAGCTTGCAAAGAAGATTAAATCACGTAAGTAGTTACCCAGCTAAGTAGACCTAATTATTAATCATTTCTGTAAATAGTCAGTATTTTTAATAAATACGAATCTTGTTGAATAATTTATTCAAATTATGTAATTTTTTTACTTTGAAACAACAATAATGCATTTACTTCAAAGAAAAGCATTTTATATCAAATTGATATTTCATATAATTTGTTTGCAATAAATTGTGCATTTTAAAGAAGTACTTCACTAGTTGTATCAAATTAAGCAAATTGCATTCAAATCAATTGTTTGTATTCTAATAAACGGATATTCAAAATTAATCAAATTTTTCTCTCAATTCATGGAATTTATTTATTACCACGTGTATTAAATATTATAGCATATTTTGGACCGTATGACCCACAATTTTAAAATTAACAAAGCTATAACCGAATACATTTTAAGAATAACTGCAAATATATTTAACGATTGTGCTACATATGTGGCGCAGAATAAATTTTCAATTTTACTGCATATATATATACGTCCCATAAATTATCAACCAGATACTATATCTTTAAAAGCCATAATGCATTTTCTGACACGAGTTAGACATTTTATTTAGATTCAAAATATTTTTGCAATTATTTATGCATTAACTTGTAAAATAATAAATTACATAACTATTACAAAGTATCGACATAGAACCTATACGATAAATATATCTTATTTACCAGATAATCATTTAAGATTGATGTGTACACGATTTGGTGACATAAAAGACATGACATAACTTCGTCTAACCTAATATGTCATAGTCGAGAGTCAAACTCTGGTTCCCTCATCATTTTTACGAGAACATGTTTGTAGACTTTCAGTTTTAAACAAAATTAGTTTTACTGATATCTTACTTTACAAAATATGCCATGTAAATAATCATTGTTTTATTTAATAAATTATAATAGTTTACATGAAACATATATTGTAGTGATAAATATTATTTTGTACTTAGAATACCGCAAAGAAACTGTTTCTTTTCTTTTTAACAATATTATATCCATTTTTTAAATATAAGAATGTCTAATTACTTTTCATGATAATTTAAATAACGTCATATTTTAATTTGTTCTGACCTTAATCATTGCTGTTAATCAAAAATTAATTTCTTAATTTAAATATTTTAATTTCTGCGTTACATACACTTTTGCCTAACAAAATCAAATCTTAAATGAAGTCATATTCAAAATTCTTATTAAATTAGACATAGTAATTTTAATATAACGAATTGTTACCTTATATTAACTTATTATGTACACATCAAATTTATAAGCTAAAATACCATTACAAGATAAACTAAACAGTTGACAAATACAATATAATCATACAATGCAATAAACTGAACTGTATGAGTATATAGTACCATTTGCTCTTCTTTTTCTCATAATTAATTCCGTTACACCGCCAAATTATTCTATTTGAATTGCCAATTTACATGTTGTTTGCCAAAATCGCATTTTATATTTCGCGTTATATTTCCTTGTTTTGTTTCCCTAAAAAAACTAAAAATTGTTGGCAACGAATTAAAATAAAGACTATATACGCTGCATTAATACCCGCCGTTTCACCGCGCGATACGGCGATTTTAAGCGGATCAAAACCAGATGTCTAGAAGGCTATTAGATAAGCGGTACACGTGCAGACCGTTCGGGAACAAATATATCCCGTCGCGCAATCATCTTCGACGTCGAATCGAGAGTCGACAATAATCTGAATTAATTATTCACTTACGTAGATGACGATGTTCGTATATCGGGTTATCATCGTCGTGCATTATGGATTTAATTTAAATCGAGCGCATGACGCGGTTAGCCGAGCACACGCATAAAACATCACCATATAAAATCATCTTCAAAACAACGAAATAAATAATTAATTGCGCGTGCGCTTCGTCAAATATTCACCGCTAAATTTCCAAGCCGCTAATAATCAGAATCGAGGCTACGTATGATCTTAATTAATGATAAGAGTCGGAGGGTTGAAAGAACAGTGAAGATTCGCGATAATGTCTTATCATTGTCTACCATTCGAGTGCCTCGTGTTATATACATAGGTGCTAAATGTCATTGTCCGGTATATATATTGTTGTGCCATATTTTCCATCATAATCAATATAGAATATTTATGAGATGCAAATCAATGCAATCAATGAAGTACAGCTGATGAATCGACAACGCGAAACGTCGAAGTATGAACGCCGAATATATTGTTTCGAATGAAAATGAAGCTAATTACAAATTCGTTGATGAGACGCGAAAAAGCTTTCTTCTCGATTGATGCGATCCATCAAATTCAGTCGTGCGAATGAATTTCTAATCGATAGTCTAGTGCAGCTTCAAAGCCGGAATCTCTCTAGTGGATCACTCTTCGTACACTGAATGAACTTTCGAGGCGAAACCGAATTTCCATCGTTCGACGAATACACGCTACAGTTCCGCCGATGGTATCTTCAAACCCTTCCTCCTGCCCTCCCCCCATCACCCCCCTCCCTCTTTTGCTTCCTGAGGGGTCGGTAGTCGTGGTTTTTGAAAGCCTTGGCACGGAACAGACGGGAGTGCAGCCCAGGCCTCCGCAACCGGCGCGCAGCAGAGACTGCGGTTTCCTAACCACAAGCTACTACAACGCGAATCCTAGCTCCGTGCCTTGCGCTAAACCCTCTAACGAGCTTACTTCCCGTAATATCTCGGGCGTTTTAGCGTACCCTGAAGCGTCGCGGGGATAAATTCGTTTACAATTAATACGTCGTTCAGCCACACATTTTCGGTGGCCCGACGCATCTTTTTTTAATTCACTTTTTTGTCCTCGGTCTTGCCGTGGATGAAATTACTCAACGCCAATTTATTTCGGTGACCTTGCTTATCATACTGACTAGGATTAAATGAGCGTCCAATTAATTACGTATAACAATTTGAATTTAGTTTAGGGGTTGCACGACGAAAGATATATTTAATATTGAAGAATATTGTAAATACTTGTTTTACTGATTGTTTTACTTCAAATATAAAATATTAGTTTTTTTGTTAGAAAATATTGTTCACTTTGAAAATAATGTTAATTTCAAATCATCTATTTATTGCTCTCGCAGATCTAAGAATACGTAGCGCATAATTTGTGAGCAGCAAATTGATTTAAAATCGTAAGAAAATAATGAGAATGTATTTTTGGAGTCACAAATTATGGCTTGGCTTAGAAATCACTTGTTGATTATTCAAGATGAACGTAAAGATTTTTATCCAAAGGGAAAACTAATTGTCTAACGAATAAATTCAGCTCGTGAATGTTGCATAAAGCATGACATAGTTTATATACACAAATGAATCCGAACAATGTTCATGCAAAATCGAATTAACATATGAGAATCTATTATACGAAATTTACATTTTGGCAGCGAAAAATGATACTTCGGGCAGGATACACTAATAATTTCATAATAATAATAACAATGGAAATTGTAAAATCTTATTTCTTTCATTTAATATTAATTATGTCTATAAAAAGAGGTTAGATTTATGTTTGCGATACAAAGTTTCTTTTTCACTTTGCGAAAATAAAGATCTGTGCCATATCTCTGTCACGATGCAGTGATGGAAACCTAAAATTTCGAGGCAAAGTATCGTCATAAAAAAGCTCGAAGAAGATAACAGAATTGTACAAAAGGGAAAAGAATTTCCTTCTATAAAAGAGGACAAAAAGTAACTGTGGTTCGGGTGCAAAGGAACGTCAAAGAAATGGCAAGAGCTCGCAGCGCAGGGTAGCGGTGGGGGTAGGGGGAGTCGGTTAAAGTTGCTGGGTAAGGAACGCAATCGAATGGGATTAAACCTTCCTGATTGCTCCCAACTTCACGCGAGTTCTCTCCACCTGCTAGTGAAAAGACTCGTGGCTCTGGCGATAGGATCACAGTCGATTCTACTGAATTCCACCGAGGCTTCAGAGGTTAATTGGACATTTTTTATTGTCAATTTGTGATTGAGATCGCGATCTTTTGTCGTGCACTCAATGTGTAGCGAAGAAAAGAGAAACGCAGCGAGTGAAATCTCGATTTATCGAAGAGACATTAAGACTTCCTTTGTCGCTTATCGCCACGGCTCTTATTACAAATAGTTTGTATCTAACGTTCCCTCTAACAAATGAATACATCGGTACTCATCATTTATATTAAATTCTTTGCTCTTAGTCGTTACAGGTTGTGCCAATTTCATACATATATCTACTTCTATATCATTACAAAATACTGATATTAAAATAAATCTTCAATTAACGTAAGCGCAATTAAATTGTCTGGTCTTGCTATAATTTAAATATTTCATTTCATTAGGTTTTTCAAAAAACTTTGACTCTGTTGACAATAATTGTTTGCTACTTGAAGATTTGTCGCGATGTTCGACAAAAATAAACTTTTATTTTAATAAAAACGTAACATCGTATGTATCAATGTAATTATATGTTTACAGTTTACAAGAGTTTCAAGATTCTGAGATTCTACAGATTGATATAAGAATAAACAAGTTCGCGATAAGAAATATAATTATTTTCACAAGACGGTTATGCTTGACGGTTTTGCTTTCTCGTCATCCATTTTCTCATCTTTTGAGAGACGTATCTATACAGGATACGTCACTCGTTATTTAGTAGAAAAATGGAGACGACAGAGGACCAAGCGACGGGGACGGCAAGAGGAAACACAAGCAGAGGCGAGGCCATATCGGAGAAGCGAATGAAAGAGACAAGTTCTCACTTTACTACTTTACACGCTGCGAACACACAGAGCAAGAATGAAAAAAGGAAGAAAAAGCGGAGAAATAGAGACTATAAACAGAGAAGGAGGAAGAAAAGGGTTTTTCGGCTGACAGAGCTAAATCGTGCACGTTTTTACATGCTTACACGGCACAAGCTCTGAAATATTAAATGTGCAATTACCAGACCCATTCAGCGTGACGCGTCGCTGAGACGCGCGTGTTGTACGGAGCACGAGACTGAAAGAGACGGACGGTGAAGGTGGAGCACTAGGGGCTCAGTGGGACGAGAGGATAGCAAAGAGAGGTGCAGACACACGCACGTGACACGCAACTCTGTCTACGTGCGCCGACTCAATGCGATGCTAAAAAGCTCGTATGTAAAAGATGAAAGCTTTTGAGAGACGGTCGGGCTTAATGAAAGAGAAAAGATATGGAGAATTAAAAGGCAGGGGAGAGAAAGGAGGAACCGGAGCATTATTTTTAATGTTATGCATTAGAAACTAATAACTCGAACAGTCAATAAAGACAAAAATGCTTTTTGCGAAATTGTATCTACAGCAAATGCACCAGTCTCACAAGGAAGTGTAAAGAACGTCGGTGACGACGAAATTCTGTTCAAATTATACCGTAACACCATTCATAACCAAATCCGAACATTCAGACATCAGACATTATCGTTCACAGAATCAGAACTCATGATCGAAGAGTATAATGTATCTACTCCTACTATTTTAATGCAACATTCTATTAAGTATAACTACTTAAGTTGAAATAACCGCAATGATATTTCGAGTTAATAACGATCTCTTTACTTATCCGCGCATGTCCATAACCTTGTCCCGAAAAGCAAGTGTTCCTGCATATTGTTTGATAATGTCAAAAGTTGCCATCACTTTAATATTGATAAAGACCATAAAAAACTTTATGTCAATAAACTAGTTTCTTTCTTTTTTCTTTCCGTCAAAATCTTGCATCTCGGAAGAAGTGTAGTGACGTGGAAAGGGGTTGAACGCGGCGAAGCAGTAGCATATCACGTATATACCTATACATTATCTAGCAGCCATTTCGGTGGCATCATAGAGCGCCTGAGTTTACGGGCTGCTCCATCACGCGAGAGCTTAGCTTATCTCAGTGCAATACAACGTATCTGAGGCTTCCGTGTTCTGCCTGGAGCAAAACTATTGTTGGGCGTTCGAGACTATCGACACGAGCTAATTCATGGTCAAACGATGTTCTGTTTGCCTTACAGGGACATTGGCCTAAAAGTCTTATAAGCCTTAAAAGTACAAAGTTTTGTGGAATATTAAAATGTCATTTGTTCTAGCTCCATTAATGAATAGGTCTCCTCCAACGATATACGAGACCAGAGATAAGTACCGAGGATGTTATTGTCAACAGTTCATAAAAGTCTTCGGACATCATTTCATCGTATAAGATGGTGATACAACCTTTAGGAGCAGCATAAATAAGACATGTATGTTGGTCGCAAAGAGAAGGATGTCTTCTTTAGCGACAATTATAAACCAAATTCACGTTTCGTATTTCCGAAGCGGGATTGCACATTAATGAAAAATATAGCTGAGCATTTATTGCTCTTTAGTAACGCTTTGTATTAAATAAAAGAGTTATCTACTGCAAATATAAATTTTTATTCGAAAAAAGTTTTTACTTCACGTACCATTAAATAATGAAACAGTCGTCTGGAATTATAATTTTACGAGTGGCGAACTTCTATAGCCCATTGGATTTGATAAAAGAAAGCCACGTAATAAAAATGATCCAGAAGGGAAGAGATCTCTACATAGTTAACGCCCGATCGAGACGCGAATTTCAATTTGGAACTGGAAACCATCGACGTAGGTTCGTCGTCGAGTCGTAAAAGAGTACTGCGATTTCGCATCGCTAATCTGGCCTTCTGTGAAATGAAATTGAAATACGTAGTGAAACTGAAAACATCACTTAGTATTTATTCAATTTATTTCCCAATTTCATGAAAATTAATTCTTTTTTACGTTACAAAATAAGAATGTAATTGATACTAGGAATTTATTCAGTTCTTGAAACAATTTATTTCAAAATGATAGTTAGCAGATAATTTGAACTAGATGCATATTTAAATAAACAATAGTGTATAAGAAGTGTACAATGAATTAGCTGTCTAATGTATACATTTTATACAATTATTTTAAGTTTTATCATTAAAATAAATATTAAAAAATGTATATGTTTACAATATACTATCGTGTCATATAATATAAACTTTATTAAAATGATAATTAATATAAATAAAAATACTTGATCGGCAAATTGTATAAAAATGCAAATAAACAGTACAGGCACAGTAAAAATGCAAATAAAGACCAATTTGCCTTCCTTCGAGCGATCCCTAAACTAATATGTTGGAAAAGTTAATTTGAACCAATAACCTTGACTTGACTACTCCCAATAAAATTTTTCAGTACCTCTTTTACAAGTACAAGTACAAGAAAGTCTTTAATAAAATATGCAAATGCAATCGTAAATTGGTATTTCCTCACTGTGCAAACGTTTATGTTTTCTTAAGATTAGAATCGTTGGTAATTGTACTGAAAGCTGGTAATTTAATTAACTTTTTATCGCAGAGAAGACTGCAACAGAGTAACTGAAATATCTTTGACCACGTACGAAATAAATAAACTGCCAACTTTACAGATAACATACGCAGTCGGTAGGACAGTCTCGAAAGTCAACCTACCGTATGACCTCGGTTCCCGAGGGAACAGCACTGATCCGACCTGGAAGTCGACCGACTTCCGTCAAGACGGATCCCTAAGGATGTCCGCTCAACACTCTTAACCGGCACGGACAGCGAACACCGCAGGGAAACTTCGGCACCGTGTCCTCGGTGTTTTTCTATTCGGACGATAACGTTACGTCTTTATCCTTTCCATCACCTTCGCCAAGGCTTCCGGTGACTCTGTAAATGCTCCACAGCATTTCAGAAAGCGTATGATCCCAACGGCTTGACGTCAAGGGCCAGCTACAAACTGGACACCACTTACCTTTTGCAAACACGGGTGTACCATGCGCTCTCGTTTTCGAGATAAATTCACAGAAAAGAAACGTTTAGCGCAAAAAGAACGAAGCGATTCAACAATGAAATTAGTTGGAAGAAAATGTTCATCGCAATTTAGGGAGTAAAGACATGATGAGCATTTATGCAAGTGCTGATTTTTTAATTTTGCCGATTTTATCTTTTGTACCAACTAGATCTACCATTTTCTGTATTTTGTTTAATCTGTAGTTTTAAAAAAAGTACATTTCTGATTACACTGAGAACAATATATTGTATTTACTAGGAATTTGTATGACTATAGTGATCAAATGTTTTTTTTTAACCTTCTCACGATTTCCATAAAAATGGTAAACTATGACGTAAAGTTTGCTCAGTGTATCGGATCAGCACATTTTATTATGACACGAAACATAGTTGTGTACAAAAAAAATGTAATACTACGAAAGTATTCCGTAGTATTATTTGTAAATGTCAAAAACATAAGTTATAATAACAAAAACATTATGAGATTCTTAGAAATGTCAGTTAATTCTTCGTTTCAGAAGTCGAAGGGTTAGACGTAGATTTAGATTGCCTTACAAAAGGGGTTTAACTAGAATGATATACATTGTCATTGTTTGATTTTGGGCGAAATCAATATCGTAATGCATACAACCTCTCCCCTAAAATAAATGCTGTTTCCATTATCAGTCAGCTGGCATTTGTAAATATGGTATCTTAATCCATTTTTTCTGAACAATCGTAAATAATAGCCTTGACCAATAGTTGGAGAAGATTAGAAATTATATTAATTATATCCATAATGGAATTTATGATCTTCGCAGAGACTACAAGAAAAGTTACTGTTATAAACACTGGTAAAAAATTCTTATATTATTCTTTTTTACACGACGTTTCTATAATGTGTTTTTATGTAATTTTCAAGTGTCTAAATTAATTATTGAAAAAATAGTGAAATACATTTCTTCATTTCATCATATTTGTCCAAAAAGAAAAACAAAATCAAATTGTAACTCAAATCATAATGTATAATCATTGTGTACATATGTCAACGAACATTAAACTTTATGTTTCACTCTCAACATTAATTTATTTACGAATTGGAATTTTACACAATTTACCATTATTAATGTTTTATAAAATTTACCATCGTTTAATTAAAAGTCATTAAGTATAACCATTATTCAACATTATATATCAACACATATTGAATAATACAATAATATTGTTGGGAAAAACAATTTTTCCAACACAAATATGTATTTTGATACTTTCTTACTGACTTATTTCTCATCAAGATTTTATAATTTAATATCAAATATGTGACTATATTATTAATTTATACATATTTTATACAAATTATGTAACTTTCATACATTCGTCTATGCAGAAGCTAATGCACATAATGTTTATCATTAAATATTACATGTTCTGACAATACTAACGTTGAATAAATGTTAAATCTTTGAGATATTTGTACATTATGTATATCTATGGAAGCTGAAGTTTATGTAAATTGAAATAAACTTCATTAGCATCAGGCTCGCATAAAATGGTTTTCGTGCAAATGTAGATGTTTTTGTCTTATTGAAACATGTTTTGTGTATTTTTGAATGTTGTGTACTTTATGCATATGAGCGCATTCAAGTCCATAATAATTTAACCAAATTTGCATGAATGGTATTGAAAGAAATAATAATAAAAGAAACTTACTATATTTTAATATAACGTAAAATTACAAAAGTATTCGATCACTTTTATATAATTTATAAAAATATTTATTTAGAGTTATAAACACATATTACAAAATTGTGCACAGCGAGACTACTTACTGCTACTTACTTTTAATAAATTCTTTTATTAATTCACCGTAAACAACACGATCTTAATTATTACATGGCAATCGATCATATCTAAATTAAAGATGCAAAGGTTATTGGTGTACCAATTTATTTCATACACACCACTTTAGAAAAGGCGTTTTTAGAAAAGTTTTAACTTTCTAAAGTGGCGAATATAAAAGAGGTTAATATAAATTCAAGCCAATAAACTTTGCACTAGTAATCTGTCTATTTGATCAAGATTGACGATTAATATAATTTATTTATACATAGAAGTCTCATTTTATTTTTCATTAACTCTCAAATTTGTGTGTTAAAAACATTTCCATATAAATATTTAAATCACACTATTTTTCTTTCGAGAAACACATTTTTTCCAATCAAACAGAGTGCAACAACTGAGTACAACAATATGGTTTTGTGGAAGCAAAAAAGGTTAAGTAAATGGATCAAAATTCGTATCCATTTCGTCATACACTTTCAATTATAATTGTGCAGCGTAATTTACAGTAAACAATTAATATTCATAGATGAATTATCAAATGTACAATATTGACTTTAAAACATTATATAATATTGACTGATGTTGCTAATAATGCAAATTTTAACTTTCATATTTAAATGAATACCAGAAAGGCGCCTAATTTGTTAAATAATATTTATAAAATATATTTACTAATAAAATTGATAATTACAACAATAATATACTTCACATCCAATGTCATTGTCTAACGTGTCAAAACGTGTAATTAATCGAACGTGTAATTATACACCCAAAGCGAACAACGACCCAGACATTTGTACGCGACTTATCCTGCGTCAAAGTAATCCTTTGAATGGCGGCAACTATTTAATTTAAATTGTTGTCAACAACATTAGTAATTAAATATCAAACAAAATATTTATTTTACTTGCATTCAAATACAGAGCATAAAGCAAGACGAAGCAAATCCGGCGGATACAAAAGGGAAGGTCGCAAAGATGAAGTACGGGAGAAAAAAGAAAGACGAAAAGTTCCTCGGGGCAAAGTATGCCCACAAGAGTGTTCGTGTCGCATGGGAATAAGAGGGTTGCGCCACAGAGTACACAAGAGGCTATAAGCAACGAGCGTACCACCTGAATGAGACCAGCGTGTATAAAATGCATGGAATCCGTTCTAATACTGGACGCTGAGTTTGCCCGGGGGCGCATTTAGCCCCCTAAAGATAAATGTAACAGGTCTTTTGACCCGCCTACTCGCCACGGAAATGGGGTCGGTAGCGAGCCCGAAGGGTACCATACTCCTAAGAACCTCTCGATTTTTGTCTCTTCTGGAAAGGTCTCGTGGATCTCGCGAGGACGAGACTCGATACGCGGTTTTAATGACCACCTTGGTACACGAGATACTTCGTAGAAAGAGATGTAAAATATTTCATCGCTACTATTAAAGGTGTCAGAAAGGCGATATTGCATGTAGAAACGAAGTAAAAACAGGGAAGATATGAAATATGTATACGAGATGAAGAAATCGTCCAAGTGGAACAGATTAGAGGAAACCGGGGCATGTTGGCTCACGAAATGAGTTTTTACTGAGTCTTTAAAGTTTATATCGTCTGAGAATAAAGAAACAAAGTGAATGTGTGTATTTAAAAAGGAATATCACGCTAAATTTTTAAATATTGTACTAGGAGGTAGTATTAGTTTAATTGAAATTTAGTTACGTGCAATTACAGTTTATTGCTTTTTAATCGACTTACTTTTGGAGTTTAATGAAACTAATTAATAATGGTTTCTATCGCACTATCAGTCGCAGTAACGACCTCTAACATATTTGCCGTACGTGTGACAAGCGACCTTGTACCGGGTTTGGTTGTCACACGTACTGGAAGTCAGTTCATAACGTAATAAAACGTCTTAGAACTTGAAATACATCTTCAAAATGAGTTTACCGTTGACACAATTACTATTTTATGAAACCACATTTTAAGACAGTATAGCATATTAGTTCATACACATAAGAAGTAACTGAAAAAATACTAGATATTAAAAAATATTGAATTAAAGTAGTTGGTATATCAGGCAAAAAAGATTTTAATAAAATGATGTGTTTATACACAAATTTGAAAGATAATTATGAAGGTCAGTAAACACAATGAATAAGAAAATAAATAGCTTGCAAAAATTTTCAATAGTAATGTATTTTTAATACATTTTGTACATATTTTGTATACATTTTGGTTCCTTTATATCACAAATAATGTTTACAATTTTGCTCATATTTTGGAATAACATTCTTAACACACAAGAAGAACAAAAGTAGACATCTAAAACTAAAAGTTGGTAAATTTCAAACTCAGTACACACTTCTTCCCCATATCAAAATAAAAATGTTCACGAAAGTCACGGTAATTAAAAATTAGATTTCAAGTAACCTCTGAATTACGGGCTTTTCTAAAAGCGTAATAACGTTGCGAATCCTACGTTTTGAGGAAATCTTAATTCCCCTCTGGAGCCGTTTCCCACACGATTTCTACTATCGTCATTCCGTAGACGAGAATCTCATGCACCCCTAAGGAATGCCATATTTATTTGGCGAACAAGCAGAAATGTGTGGTAAACAAGATAGCTCATGAACAGTTAGTGCTTTGGGTGTATACACAACGGCAGGAGTCTGGCACTCCCCTCCTCCCTGTCGCCCCCTCATCATCCTTATCAGGAGCAATCGCGCCGAGGTTTAATGAACCGTTCGCTATTTCACCCAGTGAAATCGCGCTGAGATTGCGGACTTAAAAAGAAATCCGGATTTGCGCTCGATTCGTCGTACAATCGCATCAACTAAGCTTTTACGTTATTCGGTCTTAGTCACGGGAAAGCAAAGGAGTCGAGTTAAGATTGCTTCCGGCGGAAGCCGAATGAAAACAAATCATATATAAGCCGCATTCACCACCTTGAAACCCAATATCGACGGGCTGCCGAAGAAAACTACTCGGTCCCAGTCGAGTTAGACGCGAAGTATCTTTCACATGGCAGGAAAACAAGAAGATTTTGTACAGCTACGCGATGTAAAGGAGAAGAAGAGGGCAAAGTAGAGGAGACGAGAGGGACAGAGAGGTGGGAGCGATAAAGAAAGTGGGCAACGAGAAGCGGAGGCGGAAATACGAAGGATGAAGAGGCAGCAGGAGGAAAAGGAAGCAGGAAGGGTGAGAACCATGAACGAACGAAGAGAAGCTGAACACCCTGGGGAGCCAGCAGCTCGTTACGCAAGACGTGGTACAATTCTCTCAGATCTCTCACCCTCTTGTCCCTTCTCTCTCACTCGCCCCCACTCACCCTTTTTCCAGCTTCCTTGCCCCACTCTGATCGTTTTCAAGCTCCCACAGATCTGAATAATGTCTCCGACTCATACAAGCACTTAGTGGCCATACGACGTGCACGAGTGGGTGCGCACATGCACGTGTCATATATCTATAGAGGCTCAGTAACAAGTGGGTATTATGTGACAAAAACCATTGGTACCGAGGTAAATAAGGAGATACGACAGTGTTTCCAGTGTATGTTACTGTCTTCATATTATATGAAATAATGGATGATGTAATTCAAGGTTATATTAAAATTCTTTTTTGGTTACAAAAATTGTTAAAGTTTGTTTAATAATTTATCGTTCTATTATTCATTTATTATATATTCGTAGAAATAAAAGATGGTTCGGAAGATTTTGTTGGAAAAACTTCAAGATTCTCAAGCTTTCAGAATATATACTCTTCGGCCTTCGAGGAGTTCAGAACACATGTTATGGATTGACGGAATTTCCAAAACTTTTCATATTTTGAGGAGATATTTTAATTGGACAATGGAAAAATGTTATTAAAATGCAATCTTAACAGAGATTCTTCGCTCTAATCTTTTGGAATTAAATCTTCCTAATTATATAATTTTATGTGTTGAAATCGAGAGTAATATTTTGAAATGAGAACTTTTTGTAGTTCCAAGATAAAAGACAAAAAAAGGGGGAATAGCAATTCATCAGACTGTAAAAGCGGCAAAGAAATAGTTTCAACGCGTGATCTCGCTTGAGGATGGGACGACATTGCCGCGGCGCTTGGTAACATTTCGATGAACTTTGCGGCGTAGCATTTTACCCTGAAGTTCACTGGATACTTTTTACATCTTGCAGCGTATATTGATCAACTCTTTACTTTTGGCAGCGCCATTGTACAAAAATTCAATTAGAAAGCTGCATTTGATTTGGAATACACAAAAGGAAATAGTTCCTAGTGTATTCGTAGTTCAAAAAACTTTCGTTACCAAGCACTTCCGGTGATTTAGCATTCCCCGAGGCGATCTTTCTCGAATTTTAATATCGAGCAAACTTCACTCTCTTCGCAGTCTACCGACTTTCCGTCGCGTCACGTGCTTTCGCGAATTCTTAGTACTTCAAATATCGGTTGCGCAACGAAAAAGGCACCAACGATTATTTAGCTCTGCTTTGCGTTCAAGATTAATTCTGTCACCGCGAGCAAACTCTACCCAAGTAAATCAACACAATCGCTTTCGTTTCTTCTTCTGCTTCTTCTTTTTTTTTTTTCCCCAACAAAGTGATTTCTCCCCTTGCGCTGTTACGTCAAATTTCGCAGCGAACCCCGTACGTTGATAAAGTAATTTTGCTGCACATTTGTTCAATGTCATTCTTGCAAAACATATCCCTCTCATATCGAGCAAATATATTTCTCTGACGTCTGTCCTTTTTGCATAATCTATTCCTCTCGTTGTTTACAGGCGGGGCAGCCGAGCAATATCCGTAAAGTATTTTTCGCTGTACCATCCACTGCAGTCGTACGTTTATAGAACTTCTCGTG